>CAUYRT010002282.1:0-48151 GCA_963574885.1 Lepilemur ruficaudatus
AAAAAAAAAAACTCTCAAGAAATTTGGGCAAGATTGAAACTCTCCCAACCTAATAAGGAGCACCTATGAAAAATTCTTACAGCAGTGGCCCATAAACCCTTGGTGCCTTAAGAAATAGATATCTGTTAAAGAACTTCCTCAGTGCCATTCAGCAGATCTTGAGGACCCCAGGAGGTGCCACCAGGGATAGAGCAATCTCCAAGGAATTCCAAATAAGATTGCTTATGGCAGAAGCTATTGGTTGGAGGTCTCATCTTCTCCAAGTCCTAAATGACTGCCCTGGTGCCTGGAGGCTCAGTGTTTCACAGCCCCCTGGTAGCCTTGTCATGGCACACCAGTGGTGGCCCAGTGCCTCAGAAGCTTGGCCCCACAGTACAAGCTTCTCACAACAGAGAGCATGTTTTAATCTTTCCTTTGCTCAATCATGATGCCAACCGTAGCACCTTGACACAGCATTTCATCTATACTCACTTATTACACAATTGTTTTTTGAAGGGTGTGGTTTAAAAGTGAGAAATTAAAATTAAAATGGTCTCCTTTCTCACCAACATATCAATCCCTCCTGTTAACTCTTCTGTCTGGGGCTGTAGGATTCTTAGAGATCAGGGAGGAGCAAATAAAAAAATGTCTTGGAGGGAGGCCAACATCACCATTTCTCACTGAAATTAAATTAAGCTGTTGAAGGAAGGAAAACCCATGATCTAGAGTATAGTTTTTTTCTATCTTCCCTCTAAACATTATTCTTTGGTCATTAACATAGTTGTTCATTTCATACAGTAAAACGTATGTATTTTTTCCTCTAAAGCATATAATAACCTTCTACATGATCATTAAAATTTTTGTTTACTTGAGAAAATGCCTCTTTCCTTGATGTGTATGCTGTGAATGATCAGTGTGTGCTGACGCATTGGATAAATAACATTATGACTGGGAAACAATGTAGGAATGCTTTGGTGATTAGCTTGATTTTTGCTTTTCATCTGGCTGTTTTTATAATAATACCATGAAGACTCTACATTTATTTTAGAATTAACTCTATTTAGTGACTCTTCAGCAAGTATACTCTGACCCTTCATGATCACAGCCAAATATGTTTTTAGGTCATTATCAGGTACACTTTATTGTGTCGTAGGGTACGAAAAGTGTTGATACATCCTCAGTGACCTTCACATAGACTGAGTTAAGAAAGGTTCACAAATGGTGTACAGTTAGTGTTAAAATAAGTAAATAAATATATATGCACATATACATGTATATCTGTACATACACATATATAACGTGCTTTTAATGTATTGATAACTTATTAAAAAATGGAAATTGGATTTTGTTTAAGAAACTTCAATAAATAAATAAACCTTCTTTTTTGTTAAGCTCAAATCTATCCTCAGGAGATCCTGTTGTATGATTTAGGAGAAAAATGCACACACACACAGACACACACGTACTTTCTCATATATTTGGGATAAAAATACAACTTCAGAAGTTTCCTATTTGAAAAAATAATGATTCCCTAACTGACTGCTATTGTTCATCCCCTCTAGGAGTGACCTCCCATGTTGAGAAAACAAAGAAAGCCTGGAAAGAAGTCCAAACAATCTACAATAAATTAAATCCTTGCATTCTTGAGAAAGCAACTTGAGATCAGGGAGCAAATTAACATATAACTTCATCTCCAGATGTGCCCTCTTTTGCATTTTTAAGCCTCTAATGAACCAGTTTTCCAATTTTAAAAAGGTTGTTTATATTCAGTTACTAAATTATTGTATTTCAGGCAGCATTTCTTAAATCCAAAGCTTTTTTTTTTTTTTTTTAATAACCAGGTTCAGTGGTATTTGACACTAATCAGGCTAAATTGCAATTGGAGCCCTAAATAATGTTTCAAAAAATTTATACCAAGTAATGATCATCATCAGAGGTACCAATAATTCTTAGAGTCCCCAAAAATGTCCCAAGCAGTCTCCATGTGGCATTTCTCTTGGTCTATGGAAACAAGTGGCAAAAGAAGTTGAAAGTAAATGAGCTGTTCTTTCAATTTAGTTCAAGATGTTTTCAGTACTCTGAATAAAAGACTTTAGAAACTGTTATTTTTTCCTTCTGATCTTTGTAATGCCCCTTGAATTAAAAGCTAAGCTGACACTTTAATTGTGGTCAGGCTAAAGCAGTGTATTCATAGACTGGAATGAATGCTAATTTGTCAGCCAGGCTAAATTATGCATGTCCTCCTATCTTTCAATTTCCCATGACTGTTCCCAGTTGGAGGTTGCTTCTCTATCTCTGGTTTCACTGTCTTCTCTAAAAGTCTTTACAGTTGAATCACTAAGATGCTTCCTGTTAACAAGACCTCTCTCTTTCTTTCCCTCTCTCTTCTCCCCTACTCCTTCCCCACTATACATCCTTAAGCTTCCGTCTTCTGTAGGAATATTTGTGAGTGCCATGCAAGAATAATACACTATATGAATTATTTCCAAAATGAGTGTTGGACATTAAGGTAAATTTCATTTCTATAACTGAAAGTTTTCAAAAGCAATCAAAGAAGAAAATACTGTAATTGTTATAACTTTATACTGACTTAGTGCAGAATTTTATTGAGAGGATTTTCAATTACCATTTCTATATGTGGCTAGAGAAAACCAGTAAGGCAAAGGTAAAATAGTAAGGTAATAAAGACCAATAGTCACCAAATTCTATTTCAAGGAGGCTCAGGAGTCACTGAATTAGATGAGACAACTACAAGCAATGGATTCATCCAGAGTCAACCTGAGAAACCCCACTTTTGGCTGATTGATATCTTGAGATTTTTCTGTTAGATTCTTAGAGTAATCTAACTGCTGCTTTGAAAAGATGCAAAAGTTTTGAAAATCACTGAATTCAACTGTAGTTGTGCCTACCACACATGAAGATTACACAAAGGAAACGATTGATGAAGCAAATTAGCTTTCAGGCAGTTCTGAGCCTTCCAGCAAGACACCCAGTATTTCTTGACGATTAGGTTTCTGCTTTACAAGTTTTGCTGTTGCTTACTCTGCAGCATAGTGAAGCCTGCAGAAATGCTTTCCCCTTATGTACACATTCACTGTATTGCTCTCAGCTAATATCTTCTTATATAGAAGGGCAGCCACAATTTCTAACAAGGAACTTCACCATTTGATCCCCCACCACCGGTGGATTCAGAGCATGGAAAGCAGCGTGAAGCCCCAGCACTCACGTCCCCACATTATGCATGGTTGCACAGGACTCACCCCTGAAAACAAAGGTCTCCTTCTCTGCCACGACAGTTTCCAAAAGAAACCATTGTTTAGAGATAGAATACCAGGAAATTCAAAATGAATAAACATGTGAACATGTAGAAATTGACTATTAGTGAGGACTTGAAAATTCTTTCTGTATTTTGAGGATGTGGTTAAATATCTGATATAATCAAAATGTTTTTACAGTGACTATGTCTCTCTCTCTTGTATATTTTTGCAGTGTCTTGCTGATTTCACCTCTGGGACCCAGATTTTCAGTTTTGGCTCTCAAGGAACTAATTCACTAGTTATGCACTTCTCTTTCATTTTGGATCTTGTACTATGAGATCCAAGAGGTGATGAAAGATTTGGCTGTATATACCACTGGGACTTGACCAAAATAAGAAATATAACTTTCTTTTCCTGGTCACACATTCATTTATTTTTTAAAAAAATCTATTAATGTATTATGCATATGATTCATTAATAAATATAACACTCAGGGCACCATAAAATAATAAGAAATGTTTATACAGCCCTTTATGGTTAAGTTTGCAGGACAATATAGGGGTTGGCAAACTATGGTCTGAAGGCCAAATCTGGCCCACAGATGCATGGCTTGTTAGCTACGAATGGTTTTACATTTTTAGATGTTTAAAAAAAAAAAGAAAAAATATTTTATTGCACATCAAATGATATGAAATTCAAATTTGGTGACTATAATAAAGTTTTATTGAAACACAGCTGCGGTCATTCATTTAGGTATTACCAGCTTATCTACTTTTGCACAATAACCAGAGACTATATGGCCCACAAAGTCTAAAATATTTACCACTGGTCCTTTGCAGAGGACGTAAACTGAGCCCTGAAATAGTGGGTTCCTTTATTTATAGCTGACTTTCAATCTGAATTTTGTATCATTTACTCAGTTTCCTAATTTGGGTACCAGTTTGGGTGCCATCTTTTCTCTGGTGTCTCTCCCTCTAATTTCTTGATAAGATTCTCTTTTTCTCCTTAAGCATAATAGTACCTGAGTTGGCTTATGTTAACTCTTTGTTCTGTCACTTAAAAAAGAAAAAAAAAATGTGTGCACAAAAAAAGAGAAAGAATACCAGGTTCCCTTTGCTTTTGGAAGACACAGAATTGGAGCTGGGATTTAAGGATATCACTCAGGTTTAGACAGAATTAGACATGGTATAGTCTAACCTTTTCCATTTCTTTTTTTGAAAAAAAACGAAGACATTTTCTTCTCTCCTTTTTCTGTTTTGTAATTCACGTGCAACGTCTTGTCAATTGCTTAATAGTCTTGTTTGCTTCAGAGATGTCTGAAGTTACACCTTGAAGGATATTTAGAGAAGAGAAAAAAATCAATTTGGCAGTGATTTAAGAGGTTCCTTAGAATGCATAGTGGCCCATTCTTTTTGTTTCTTTGTGGTTTAAGAAACTGTATTGCCATCTGATATAGGAGTACTTACTAACCTATGATTTTCTAGCAGATACTTTAATGATACAATTTCTTGTTATCCAGACACTCCCTGTCTTAAAGTAATACTTGATTAAAATGAATCTTGTTTCCTGGAGAAATCAGCATGGCACTGCAGCTTTGCTATTTGTAAACTCCTTCTGAATCTATCTATAGCACAGTAAAACTAAGGAATAAGAAGCAACATGGCTACACTCTGGAGCATTTTTCTTAGGTGTTTCATCCACAGGAACAGCTTTGGAGCTGTGAAAGCACTTCTGTAAGTGTTTTGAATTTAAATTTCTGCAATGTGTTAATTATTACTCTATTTATAGAGTGTTTATTGCTTCACATACATTTGGGAAAACAGATAAATTTATCATATGGTTTTACATATATATTTATTGCATTCTGAATAAATGTTAGATAGCGAATCGAGTTTTATAGTGTAACTAGCACCTACTATTTTCCTTAAATGTGATAATAGTCCTAACCTTAATAAATGTATACTTTATTTTTTAAAGGCTTGTAGCAAAGAATTTAATGTCCATTGCAAATAAAATATTTGTGATGGTAAATAGTTACTAAAGTGCTTCATAGCACTCTCCATTAATGACTTTACATTACTTGTTTATTTGTTTACTGTCTGTCTCTTTTATTAAAATATATATCCCATAAGTAGGCTCTTCAATTTGTTCATCGCTGTAGCCCGTCACCTAGAACCAGACCTAATACATAGGGAGTGCCCAAGACTTACTGAATGTGAGAACTCTGAGGCATTATTCAATCTTTAAGAACTAACATAGTAAAATTAACATATAATGGATGATGTGAATTCTCTGCTGAAATCACTATAAATGTCTTCATAATTCTAAGTTGATAAAAGGACAAGAAAATCTAAGCCCATTTTGACAATAAGAGGGATCTGTAGCTGTATTGATGGTATTAACATCTTAACTAAGGTTATGTTTACAAAGAAGTCAGGAAAAGGGAACCTATAAGGTAAGACTCTGTCACAGTGATTTACTTCCTTGTGAAGGAGAAATTCTGTGACCAGGAAACTTAAGTAGACTCCTCTTCTCACAAAGCAAGTACGTCTTTTGGAGCCATTAGGATAATGCAACCAAATCCCTATACTCTGACTTTATGTCTCATTGCCAGAGTTTTCATTATAATTTAGCTTGCTCATAAATGAAGGGGCAAGTTTTAATTATGACTATGAAAACGATTATGATTTGCCTTTTAGTCTGTATTCTTTCTCTGTCTTCTCTGTCTTGCATTATTTTAATGTAGAATAAACAATTCCTCCTAAAACTCCCAAAGATGTTACCTGTGAGATAATAATAGACATATATTAACTCTTACTGGGTATAGTGAAATTAGCCAAGGCTAATGACTTTTAGAAAGTCATTGAAAGAGGGTTCTTTAAAATAAGGGGTAAGTCCTATCTCAGTGATGTCTGTAAGTACATAAATGATCAGATTTAAGGTTGGTTAAAAACTTCTCATTTCATTGATGCATATTTTATATATAACATAATGCCCAAGAGCACAAATGTTAATATAATAGAATTGTGATATTGCAAATATAACTGTGTGCTGTATGTATTGATATACCACATATTGAATGACTCCATTATTATGAGAGAAGATCCTTTGCCTTTTATTTGATCTGTTGGTGTGATATAGCATTTTAACTTAAAAATAAAATACTTTTAACAATAACAATAACAAAATAATATTATTAGAAAACTACCACAGATTTAGTGTTAACTATGCATCAGAATAGTACTAAGAAATTTACCCACATTATCTCATTAATCCTGAAATGTTGTTATTACATCAGTTTTACAGATTCTGAGATGGTTAGTAACTTGACCAAGGTATCAGAGCTGGGAATCTCTGGGAATAATTAATGTACTACACTGTGTCTCTCTGATGACCATATTAAAACTTCCTTGTTCAGGTGAATTATTCTTTCAAAGCACCGTTTTATTAAGCAAATATTTAAGATTCTTATATTTATATTCAGAAATAAGATATTTCTATTTAATATAATTTTTAACAAACTTTTTATTTTAAAATGGTTTTAGATGAAAAAGTTGCTAAAATGATACAGAGAATCCCCATATACTCAACACTGAGTTTCCCCTATTGTTAACATCTTACGTAAGTATGGTACATTTGTCACAGGTAATGAACCAATATAAATACAATATGATTAATCAAAGTCCATACTTTATTTGGATTTTCTTAGTTTTAATATAAACTTTGATATAAACTTTTTTTCCTAAGATCCCATTCAGGTACCACATTACATTAGTTCTCATGTCTACTTAGACTCCTCTTGGCTGTAATAGTTTTGCAGATATTCCTTGATTTTGTTGGCCTTGACATTTTTGAGTAGTACTGGTCAGGTATTTTGTAGAATGTCTCTTCGTGAAATTTGTTTGACTTTTTCTTTTCATGATTTAATTGGGTTTATGGGTTTGTGGCAGGAATATCACAAAGGTAAAGTAACTTTCTCATCATATCATGTTAAGCTGGGACAGCCAGCTTATCTTGCCTTGGGTCCCTAGTGCTTATGGTTTTTGAGCCTTAGGATGACCTAAACCTGGATTTGCATTGTTGGCTTCCCTGGTCCTCAGGCCTTAAGGCTTGGACTGGAACTATACCACCGGCTTTCCTGGGTCTCTGGTTTGTAGATGGCAGATTGCCAGACTTCCTAGCTTCCGTAATCTCAGAGCCAGTCCCTCAAAATAAATCTTTTTTATGTACGTATATATTTATATTTTGTTTTGTTTCTCTGGAGAACCCTGACAATACTCTTGCCAACAATTAATAATGTCGTTACATTTCATTTTAGCCATTCTATTGTATATATGGAAGTATCTCATTGCAATTTTAATTTGCATTCTTTAATGAGTAATAATGTCAAACATCATTTTATGTACTTATATGCCACTTACATATTTTATTTTGTAAAGGATCTGTTCAAATTTATGCCCATTTTTTAACATCAAGTTCACTGTCTTCTTAATATTGAGATGTAAGGATTCTTACAGGTTCTGAACACAAGTCCTTTGTCAGATACATACTATGCAGTTATTTTCTCCCAATCCATGGCATACTTTTCATTTTCTTAATGGTGTATTTTTAAATAAAACTTATGACATCCAGTTTGCCAATTATGTTTCTTTTATGATTTATGTTTTTGTATCATAGGAAATCTTTATCTAAGCTTATGACAGAAAGATACTCTGTTCTATTAATATTTTATTCTAGAAATTTTATAAATTTTACTCTTACATTTAGGAGTATGATATATTAAAGTTAACATTTGTATGTAATGTGAAATAAGGGTCATACTTTTCTCTGTAGGAAGGCTTTTAAATAAGAATTCAATTTCCTTATATACCTAGTTTTTTTTACATTACTATTTCTTCTTCAGTGAACACCCAATTTGTGTCTTTTGAGGTTTTTGTTCACTTCACCCAAGTTTTCAAATTTATAGGTGTAAGATGCTCATAATATTTATTATTTTCAGTTTTTTAATGTAGAGTGTGTAGTCAGAACTCCCTGTTCTTTTCTAATACTGCTAATTTGTGTCTTCCTTTTAATAAGTTTGGCTAGATCTTTATCAGTTTTGTTAATATTTGCCAGGAACCAACTTTTGATTTCAGTAACTTTTCTATCACTTTTTGGCTTTCTGTTTTATTAATTTAAGTTTTCATCTTTATTTTCTTTTTCTTTCTTTGTGTGTAATTTTTTCTACTTTTTTTAGTTTCTTAAGTGTAAACTTACATCATTTATTTTACATCTATTTTCTTTTCTAATATAAGCATTTAATACTATTAATTTCCCTTTATCTACTGCTATTGGTGTGAGAAACAAATTTTGATATTGTCATTTTCATACCATTCAAAATAATTTATAATTTTTGTCATGATACCCTTTTCAACTCATGGGGTTTAGTAGTATATTTTAAAACTTATAATCATATGGATATATTTCTTTTATTAGTTTCTAGTTTAATTTGAATATGCCCAGATAATATCATATATGTTATTTTAATAGTTTTAAATTTATTCAGATTTGTTTTCTATATCAATATATAGTATATCTTGGTGAATATTCTATATGAACTTAGAAAGCATGTTTATATTTGTTGTTGGGTAGAGTTTTCTATGTGCCAATTAGACAAAGTTGGTTAGGAATGTTGTTGAAGTATTCTACATCCTTACTGAATTTTTTTGCCTAATTTTTATATAGCTTTTATTCATTACTGAGAAGAGTGTTGAAATTTTCAACTATAATTGTGGTTTTGCCTATTTCTCTTTTAGTGTTTTTCAGTTTTGGTTTTATATATTTTTAAAATATGTTATTAGGTGCAGACATAGTTATGGTTGTTATGTCTGCTTGATGAATTGACTCTTTTATCATTATGAGATGACACCCTTTTCTCTGGTAATATTGTGGTTTTATTCTGAAACTTTTTAAAGTGATTATTTGCATAGTATATATTTCTGCATCTTTTCAATTTTAATTTATTTGTATCTGTCCTCGTAATTTAGGATTCATGAAGACAATATGTAATTGAATCTTGTTTGGTCACTTTGACAATTTTTGTATTTTAATTGGAATGTTTAGATCACTTCAATTTAAAGTGAGTAGTGACATGTTTAATTTTAAATTTATTATCTTACTCAATGTTTTATTCTTTTTTGATCATTTTCTCTCTTTTCCTGCTTTTTTGGTTTCATTAATAATTATTTATAATGAGATTTTATCATCACTATTGGCTTATTAGCACATATCTCTTCGTTTTATATTTTAATTGTTTCTATAGGTCTTGCAATATACACCTTAAACTTATCACTGTCACTTTAACTTACCACTTCAAATAGCACTACATAATTTCCATTTCTATTCTCCCTGACTTGATGCTAATATAACCATACATATTAATTCTACATATGATATAAACCCCACAATATACTGTTATTATTTTTGCCTTAAATGGTTTGTCATCTGGTGCTGCTCACTTTTTTTGGAAGATCCAAATTCCTATCTGGAATCATTTTTCTTCTGCCTATATCTCTGTAAGGTCTGATGGATATAAAGTTTCTCATACTTTTTTTGGTCTGGAAAGTCTTTATGTTACCTTTATTTGTGAAAAAGTATATTCACTTGGTACAGAATTGAAAGTTGATGATTTTTTTTTTCCCCTAGTATTTAAAGGTGTTATTTCTTATCTTCTGGCTTGCATAGTTCCTGACAAAGTTGCACAGTTTTACATAGTTTCTGATGTCCTCATCATATTTTTGGTCTCTATATCATGTGTCTTTCTCTGGCAGCTTTTAAGATTTTCTGTTTGTCACTATTTTTAGAAATTTGATTTAATATGCCTTCATGTATTTTTATGTTTATTTTTCTTGGAGTTTTTTGAAATCCTAAGCATCTGTGGGTTTATATTTTTTATCACTTTTGAATATGTTTCAGTCATTATTTTTTCAACACTTTTTTTCTGTCTTCTCATATCTTTTCCTGCACACTTTCATCCTCCATGCTTCCAGGGTTAAAATTGCACAATTGTTTGACAGCTTGATATTGTCCAAGTTGCTGATACTCTGTTTATTTTTCTCAATGAGCTTTTTTTCTGAACTTCATTTTGACTAGTTTCTATTACTACGCCTTTAAGTTCACTTATCTTTTTTCTACATGTTTTCATCTTTTCATTTGTTGTTTAATCTGTTGTTTATCCTATTCAGTGTGTTTTTATTTCAGATATTGTATTTTTCATTGTTAGTAGTTCCATTGTTTTGTTTTTTATATCTTCTATTTCCCTTTCATCATGTGTAAATATCCCTTTACATTCCTGAGCGTATTTACAATATTTTCAGTTTCTGTTTTATAGACTTTGGCTTGTAATTCTATAGTCTCTGTCATTATTAGATCTGTTTCTATTTATTGATATTAATAATTTCCACATGTCATATTTTCCTGCTTCTTTACATACCTTGGGATTTTTGTTTGTATGCCCTACCTAATGAATTTTATGGTGTTGATTACTGGATTTTGTTGTATGCTTTTAAAGAGTATTGAACTTTGTTTAGCATTGAGTTGAGCTATTTGGGACTAAGTTGATCCTTTCAAAGTTTTCTTTGAAGCTTTCTTAGGGCGATCCAAAGCAGTTTTTAGTCTTGGGCTCCCTTAGCCCATTACTAGGGTAATAGCCTTTGTGACTCTACCCAATATTCTATGAGTATATTATAAGATTTCTTTTTATTGGTGGCAAAGTAAAATATTTTCGGCTCTTTGTGAGTCTGGAAAATTATTTAGTTTGATTTCTGGTGTTTTTTCCTCCAGTCTTAGTGAGTTTCATTCCACATGTGTTCAGATTCTCAGCCAAAGACTAGCAGGCCCCCTCTACATGTGTCAATAACCCTTGCTCTCTCTATCCAGCTCCTTGTACTCTTATTCTATGTCCTACGATTTCTAGCCATTTAAGTTACCCCAAAGTCAATATTCTGTGTTCTCACTTCAAGGAGGTTTGAGTTCCCTTTACTTGCTCTGAGATCTAATAATTACTTCCTATGGAGCAATCCTAGGGCTCATTTTATTTGTTTCCTTCTTCTGAAGAATCACATTCTGCCACTTCCTGCTTGAAACATCTGAAACTTATTATTTTACATATATATTCAAGGTTTTTTTTTAAGTTCTAAAGGTTTTTTTTTTTTTTTTTTTATAATTGGAGAACAAGTTCCTTAGCAGATAAATCTTTATGGACAGAATTAGAGCCTGGTTTGAATTTGCTAACTCATAAATGGAGACCATTTTTTATTTAAGTCAATATTTCTCAAAGTGTAAGCCATGCAGCATCTTAATCCAGTTAGACTGATTGTGAATATATATTCCTTGGATGCACACATAAGCTGAAGCTACAAACTCAGAATGTCTGGGAGTTTGTCCCAAGACATGATTTTTTTAAACAAAAAGTCCAAATGATTGTGCTAAGAAAATGTATACAGCAGTTGTGAGGGCATTTAAAATTAATGATTTTATCTGCTGTAGTGTTTGCATTGAACTGTGTGTATGTGTATGTGTATATGTGTTTATGTACATGCTTGTTTTCTGGAATTATTTCAATTGAGTACCCTTTCCAGTCATCAGCGACCTAGGTCCAAAAACTGAAGGTGACATTTGTTATAACATTATAGCTTAGACTTCTGTAAATATACTGATATTAAATGAAAGTTTCTTTTAAACTAGAGAAAATCACCCCCCAAAATAAGCTGTCCTTGTATATTGCATTATTCAGGATCAATCCACTAACACTCACTGAGACTTGCTAGATTTTAAGTTCCAGGACATCATTGATCTATTCTGTTTGTTCAGTCTTCTTATAGTTTTTTTAGATTTTTATGGATTGTGGAAGGAACATATAGACCTTCAGTAAATATTTGTTGAACAAATAAATAAATAATAGTAATGTATCTGATAGTTCTTTTTTTCTTTTAATTGGGTTTGTGGAGACTTAGGCATATGACTTAATTGCTAACAACTTCATAGGATACAAATTATCTCAAGTTTATAAATCCTTAATTACTAAATGTTTTCAAATTTTCCCTGAAAAATGAGATTGGCTCCCTAAGAATCAGAGAGATGCTAAAAACATTTGATTAACTCTTCATTTGAAAGATATTACAAAATCTGATCATGCATGCATGTGTTCGTGTGTGTACATTGTGTGTCCTTATGCATATTCTCTCATCCTCACATGAACTATGTGACAACACAAAACAATAATAAAATAAAGCTTCCTTTTAGAGAGCACTCTTTGCAACTTAATTTTGATTTTAAGTTTTAAACTAAAATATGAATGGGCTATAAGTAGCTCAGTTGTGAAAAGGGCATTAACGTCTTTCTGATCTATAACTTTAACGAAGTTAAGAGGATGCACAGGGTAGAGTAAATGCAGAGATGTGTATTATGTGCAGTTAAATAGCAGGCTTTCCAACATCGATCTTCCACCTCTTTCAGTAACCTTTCTCCTGGCAAAGCTTAATAGAAGGGTGAGTTGGCCTTAAATCTCAGTTCTCCTTGGGATGTAGGGCTTGCCAGTAGCATCTCTTCTTATCTTTAAATACAGATTCAGTTGATACGCTTTGACAGGAACTATGTGTGTTTCAAAATATTGAAAAGAGTCATTCTCAGCTAGACCAGAATTTGCCTAATTGCTCTTGCTCGCAGCCTGTGGGATTTGAGACAGCAGCAATGTGTGGCTAAGCAGTATCAAGCTTTCCTAACAAGTTCTACCATTTAGTAACCCTGCTGACAAATGACCTTTCAACGCTTTGCTGTCAAATACCTAAATATTCCCTCAGCATAAAAAGTTAGAATCATTAGGAATGTGAAACTTGGTGGAAATCTCTAATGAGGTTTTGGGTTTTCAACAAAATAAATTATCACTCAGTTAAATATTACCTCCCCTTATACTCCATCTCCACCGCTTCAATTGTAATTTTTCTAAAACCATATACTCAAGGCAACACCTACTTACCTAAAGTGCTTTCCTTTTAAGATTCACTCCACATGAAATAGCTTGTCACCTCACAGCTATAAGGTGAGGGTAGCAGAAAAAGTGAATGGATCCTTTTAAATGCAAAAAGGTATATTTAAAGTGACTGAAAGTTATTCCCTAAAAAGCAAAGACAATAAACTCCATTGTTTTAATGGTGAAAAGATTACTGATACAAACTTCCCTTCAGTACAATCTTTGTAATTGATAGATATGAAAGGGTTTCTCTTTCTCACATACACACACAGATGCACATACAAAATCAAAATCTCCCTAATTCATTCTGTTTGTAGCAAAAGCCAGGTTGAGGTCATGAAGTTAGAATTACGGAACATCCTCAAAATAAAATTAGATTTATTAATTTAATTCCATAACAAGAATGCAAATTCAGTTAATGTTATACTAGACCTCTAAAGACTCAATAATAATGGTTTTGTTGTTATTCCTGTTAGTTTCAAATGGTTGCTTCTAACGTTATACATTCTTTTATGTAGGTTAATGTTTTTCTTACACTATCACTAATACTATTAATTTGTTTAACGTTTCTTTTTTATAAGCCTATTCTGACAGTGTGAATGGAACTTGCTTCAAATGGCTGCTCTTGACTATTTCCACACATTCCCTTTTTAAAAACCCTTCCAGTGCTCTGTGTGCTGGCTCATCATGTAATTCCAGCACCTTGGGAGGCTGAAGCAGAACAGTCACTGGAGACCAGGAGTTTAAGGCCAGCTTGAGCAACATAGGGAGACCCCGTCTTTACAAAAAATAGAAAAATTAGCTGGGTGTGGTGGTGCATACCTTTTGTTCCAGCAGCTCAGGAAACTGAGGCAGGAGGATCCATTGAGCCTAGGAGTTTGAGGTTACGGTGAGCTATGATGACACCACTGCACTCTAACCCAGGCAACAGAGTGAGATCCTATCTCAAAAAACAAAACAAAACAAAACCCCCAAACCCTTTACAGCTATTTTTTAATTAACATATAATTTATTTTCTCCAAGAAATGTATAGGTTTGGTAAAAGTAAGATAGGCAATACCCTGTAAAATGGGGGGAGGGGCAGGAAGGAAAGACAAAGCACCATCAACTTCACATTTTGTAGGTTAGTCTACATAGTGACCTGAACACAGAAAACACACTCAAATGCTAATTGAATATATAAATATTTAAAGGACTGACCTATATATGGAATGTGGCTCTTTTGTATATACGCATATAATAAAGTTATTTTGTTTTTTTCTGTTGTATTTATCAACATTAGATATAGGTCCATATACAAAATTTATGATAAAATGCTGCCATTTTAGGTCTGAGAGGTGATTATATATATGTGTGTGTGTATAAATATTTATACACATATACATATTGTTAGGTCCGAAGACGAGGGAGAGACACACAAAGCTTCGTGTGTAGCAAAATGCTGTTTATTTTGAGCATCTGGGTGCAGATGGGTGGAGGCTGAAAAAGCCATCCATGAGAGAAAAGGGGAGAGCCTTGGGTTTTATAGAGGGTTTTTCTGGGAGGAGTAAACAAATTCTTTTCAAACAACTGGGTGGTGGGGGGATAAGGAAAGTAAGTTCCCCTTTTGCATTTAATTCCTTTGTCTCCTTAGATGTCTGGCAAAGGCTATGTGCCTAATACACCCCTAGGAAGGGGTGGGGGTAGGTTTTATAAGAGGTTTGGATGGAAGTTTGGGGAGGGTGAATTCTTTAAGCCTAACACATATACATATATATGTCCTTCCATACATATATACAAATAAATATATGCATATAATATACATATATACATATATTTTCATGCATATAAGTATTGCATAGTACATACTTACACTAAAAAAAATCCCTTATTTACCCAAAGTTCTAATTTAATTGAGCATTTTGGGTTTTTTGGTTTTCTTTTGCCTTTAATGTGCTAAATCTGGCCCCTCTATGAAACTCCAACATCACTGACAGAAGACCATGAATCTTCACTATAGATTTCAACCCACAAAACATAAATGAGAAATAATATTGCCCCGTAATTGTTAGGACACATTTCCTGTTTTATTATCTCAGAGGCTTGTTGATTTCACTAAAAAAGGCCAGAGTCATTATTAATTGGGTCATTAAATTTCAATCAGGGGAAAGGTATGTGGGCAGGGGTGATTTTCAAAATATAAAAATCAAAACTAAATGTGAAGTTAAAAGCCTTCTTTTTTTTTACCTTTACTATTTATCTTTATTGTCATTCTACCCGAGTTGTATAAAGACCTTGCTGAAGGCTGGAGCCTGTCAAGTAGACACGAGAGGGGTCACTTTATCACAATGTGCCTCTGGCACCCATAGCAACTAGACTGCAGGCGCTGGAGCTTGGGGGCTGGGCACAGACCTGCCTCTGACTCTGACATGCTGAGGCCCTGGGGATGAATTCCACTGCGCCACCTGCAACATTAGTCGTGAGGTAGCTCTGGATCAAGGTTGTACAAATAAAGATTTCACAGTAATGTTTTCTGGGTCCAGAAAAGATGAAGTGAGATCAACTGTTGATCTCTCTATGGACTTGATAATGAAGTTTCATACACATAGGAGAAAGAATTGCCTAGCAGCAACCTTCCTGGTGATTAGGAGTATAAGAGTAAGATATTTTCTATGGCAGCTGTTAAAGTTTAGCTTGGAAATTAAAAATCCCACCACTTTTTCACTCCTGAAGTAAAATACAGGGTTAAGATCCATCTGCGTGTTGGCTGAAAGTTGAAAATGAAAAGGTTCAAGTCAGCGCCATCACAACAGGGCTGTGATTTAAGTATGAGTGCAACCACTGCCTCCATTTCCAGTTTTATCCCAGAGGGAAGAGAGAAGAGGCAAGTTCCTCTTAGGAAACCAAATGGCTCTTTTCCACTGGGTGAGTTTTCAAATAAATCCCATAAGGTATATCTGCATTGAGAAGTGTAGTCTATTAATAATTGCTATAACCCAGTAATTATTGACAGCAATACTAAATGAAAGGGGTGGCCTTGCAAAAATAACAGAAAAATAATAATCCCACATAGAAAAATATTTCATCCTACAATTTCCCCAATAATAGTTAAAGAGCAATCCTATGAGTTCTCTCACTAACAGGTACCCTGAAGGAGTTCTGTTTTGCACACTTCTGAACAGAGCTGAATGGACGGAAAAGAGATGTAAATCTCTCTTTCAAAATTGTTTTTTGAGAATCTGCTTTTACAGAGTTACTGAGCAAACAGCAGGAGAAGGAACTACAGCCTCAACCATATCTCAAGGACAGAGTCACATCTCCTGTGATAATCTCTTCCCCAAGGAAAGGCAGGAAACCAAGTCTTGGACTTTGCCATCTTTGCAGTTTCAGTTATCTACCTGCTGCCACTTTTGTTATCAACTGACAGCCATCACTATTTTTTCTCCTCTATTCGTCCCCTTTAAAATCAGCAAGCCACCTGGCCTGGCTGCTGGCATCTCCCTTCTCTTTCTTTGGGATGCCTGGCCATCTCTCTGCTCTCTTCCCCTGCCTTTCTCTCTCTGTCTCTCTCTGTCTCTCTCATTCTCTCTGTCCTTCTAAAGGATAAAGTAAAATTTTTATTTTTATATTTTAATTTCTTTGTGAGAAATCTTTCTCTACCTATGCTATGAGCACCTATTAGACTTTCCAGCCTAACACTAAAGTAATACTTATATATAGCAATTAGAATGATGTTTAAAACTCAGATGTATATTTTGTGATATTATCTTTTATATAATATACCTGTTTGCAGACATACTGCTCACTTGCAAATGATAATGAAAGAGAATGCTGTTTACTTCATTTTGCCATTTGTAAACAGAGAATTTTTTTTCTAGCTGCAAACTAATTCTCATTATATCTTATGAATGGTTTAACAGGATGTATATATATATATATATAAAGTTATAATCATTAGTAAGAAGAAAATTGTGACTTTTATTATGTAAAAGATGTTTAATGTATGTGTACTAATGAGTATATCCCAATTCTAAAACAAAAATCCAATCAACCGCTCATGGCTGTTTGCTTGCATGTAGTCAATTATGACTGCTGAGCATGCTTCTACATTTTGAATCACTTTAAACACCTTTCTCAAATATTTTTGTCATTATCATTCCCCTTATAGGAATCATGTTTGGCCCTGTCATATCATATTAACCTACAATAAATTTACCTCTAGATTGTATGCTATAAAGGTAAAAAATAAAATCTCCATTACATTTAGAGAACAGATCCAGTTACATTTCACCTCATTGTTTATGTCAGGCAAATTTATTATTACTACTCTTATGTAGATCCAAGAGGAGTTCTCAGAGATCATTAGATTTTCAAAATAAACATCAGTGCTTTATTACTGAGGTAAAAATTAATTAAAGCAGTCTAGCAACTCCTTAGAGAGGTGGAGTGTGTCCTTCTTTTGAAAAATAGTGCCTAACCTTTTAATGAATGGAATGAGAATTAAAACAGGGCAAGAGAGAACCATATAGTTCACCATAATAGTGAATAAATTTGGAAATAGTGAATGTACTAGACGAAACATGGCTGCAAACTCTTTGCCATTCTTCCCATGGAGAAATGAAATCTAATGGTTCTCCCCTTAAATCTGAGGTACCTTTAATGATTTCTTTGACCAATAGAATATCACAAAAATAATATTCTGGGACTTCTTTGGCTATGTCAGAAGAAGGCTGGAAGCTTCTGCCTTGGTCTTAGAACATTCTGTCTGGGAGTCTGGACCTGCATGTAAGATATGCAGGTACCCTGAGACCACCATGCTAAAGAGATCATGCACAGGTGCTCCAGTTGACATTCTTAGCTGAACTTGGATTTCTAGTCATCTCCACCATGATGCCAGACATATGAGTAAGGGCATCTTATACCTTCTAGACCACCCTACATCAGCTGATATTACCAAGTGACACTCATGAAGACCACATAGGACACGAGAATCGCTCGCCAAGTCCTGCCCTAATTTCTAATGCACAAAAATCGTAGTATAAAATAGCTGTTGTTTTAAGCCACTAGGTTGTGTGGTTTTTTTGTTATGCAGCAATAGATAGCTAGAATGGACTACCAACAATCAGAGCTGGTTCTTGAGCAGGGTGAGTCTCTTTGTGTGAATGACACCTCAACCCTTTTGCTTTTGACCTTCCATCCTCTGGGTATGGCTGGCCTTATTTCCAATAACTGGAACATACTAGGATTTAGACATCATAATTAGAATGCCAGATAAAGGTAGGAGCTGGAATGGCCTGTTAAAGCCCCTTATAAAAGAATGTTATTGTTGGATATTCTATTTGCTTTAAGTTCTAGTCTTCTCATGCCCCTAACACTTCTCCTGGAAGCCAGAGCAATGAGTCTGCCCTCAGGTTGGTGGCTGGGTCTGGTTGGCTACTGCCAGACTTCACAGATAAACTGGCTGAAACTACGTAACAACTGCTCCCTAATTACCTTTCTTCTTGCTCAGTTTTTTTGTTGGGTATGCACTGAAACCATAAATCATCTTAAGATACAGAGAAGCTAATCAACTTTGGATGGTCTGCGGAAAAGATTTAACATAGCAGGCCCGAGACTGATCTCATTAGAAAGGCCTGTTTGCAAGGTTGGCTCTTGGCTGATGTTTGGGAATATAGATTTTGAGAGGGTTGTCACTATTCCCTAACTGATAAGAGGTGCAGAGAGATTCACCATGCCTAAACTGTTCTTTCTTTCTTTCTCTCTCTCTCTCTCTCTTTTTTTTTTTTTACAAGCAACGTGGTTTATGCTAGAACACCTGCTTTTCTTCTGAAAGTGGAATTTTGGTGTGTGTGAAGCAGAGGATGCCTATATGGTCAGCCCCCAGTAAAAACCTTAGGCACTCAGTCTCTAATGTGCTTACTGGTTGGCAGTATTTCACACATGCTGTCACAGTTCAGTGCTGGAGGAAGTAAGCATGTCCTGTGTGACTCCATTGGAAGAGGACTATTGGAAATGCTAAATGCTTTATGTTTAGATATATCAATCTATGTAATCCCCATGACAAATTTAATAAAATCTATTATTATGGCCACCACTTTCGATATAAGGAAGATGACAAAACTGGTGGGAGGTAGGATCCAAGATTTTCATTCATACAGTCTACTTCCAGCATGCATTCTCTTAGCTCCCACTCCAGACTCCATAGCAACTCAAAAACAATGACTCTGGGTGGGGATAATAACAGAAACAGGGAGACTATTACAAGAAACTTACCTGTCAGAAAAGAAATGATGGTGGCAGGGATGAGTTTTAGACCAGATACTAATCATATATTGGAGGTGTGATATGAAAGACAAGTGCTGAAACCAGCAATGGATCATATGGGGGAAGAAAAAAACATGAGGTTATTTGAGTTAATTTGATACCCCAGCATACCTAAACTGTCCTGTTGTATACAGTAAGCTTGTTTATAATTTATTCATTATAATATTTTTTCACATCTTGTTTTAATGCATTTGAAATTTTGTCTATTTATTTGCAATTACACATATATTCTATTTGAAATTATATGCACACTTTATGTGGTTATGTGTATTTTACCGAAAGGTTCTATAGTTATCAAATTGTCAAAAAGGCTGTCTCCTCACAAAAGTTTAAGAGCATGGATTTAAAGAATTCCTATCAGGAGTCAACTAGAGTACAATACAGACACATGAACCCCATTGGAGCCAAAGAACTATCTGGTGATCCTCTTGAGTGGATCCTTGGTTACTGGGGAATAAAAATTGTTACCACCTTCTGGGACAAGCAGATATTGAATGTGGTGGCCTTTCAAGATGGAAGACGGGGAGGAAAAGGCTTAGACAGGGACAGGAGTGTCAGAACAAAGAATCAGGAGTTCTGCTTTGAAGATTCTAAGTTTGAAAAGCCCTTATGCTTCTAAGCAGAGAGCCTGACTCAGCGATTTCGTGTAAGAGTCTAGAGCTCAAGGGAGAGTTCAGTGCTGGAGATGTAAATTTTAGGGTTATGGATGGTATTGAAATCCATGAGACCAGAAGCCATGAGACTAGGAAGAGTGTTTAAATACAGAACAGAAGGCAGCTCACAATCAAGTCATTCCAATATCTGAAGCTTAGAAATAGGAGGCAAAATTAGTAAAGGATAATGGAAAGAAGTGGATAGAGAGGTCAGATTAAAAGCATAAAATGGTGGCATTTCAGAATCTAAAGAAAGAAAGCATTTCAAGAAGATAGAGTTCAACTGTGGGAAATGCTACTGAGGGAGCTAGTAAGACAAAGGGTGAGAAGTGGCAATTGGCCAATCTCCCTCACTCCAGAGGGAGATTGAGAGAGAGCTGTCTTCGCAGAGTGATTGGAAAAAGCCTCATTGAAGGATCCATTCACTTTTTCTGCCACCCTCACCTTACAGCTGTGAGCTGACAAGCTATTTCATATGCAGTGAATCTTAAAGTGGGTTGAGGAACAATTCAAGGTTAGGAAAAGCAGACAAGAAGTGGAAATAAGTTAAATAAGCATAGAAATAATTATAACATGCATGTCACCAGTATTATTTACTGAAAATCCAAATCCTCTTTCATTAAAGATCTAAAGATGTTCTAGCAGGAGAGTCTCAATTAGAACATTGTTGTGTGTGTGCACATATGTGTATAATTCTCCTTTGGTTTGATACTTGCCATCTCTGGTGTCTGTGAAACCATCACAAGTCTCATGATTTACCAGGAGTACTCACAGGACTCAGCGTGTAGTCATATTTATGGCTATTATTTATTACAGTAAAAGGATGCAAAGCTCTATCAGCAATGGGAAAAGGTACGTGGTGCCAAGTTCAAAGGATTTTCTCTGCTCTGCTGGAGTAACCAGGCAAGCAGCACCTGGGAAGACCATCTGGTAGGGAGCTCACAGTCCAAGTACCCCTCAGTCCTCTGCAGGGCCTGAAGAGGAAAGCTCCCCTTCCCTGTGGATGCCTCCAGGTGGTGGCTAAATTGCAGCTGCTGGTAGGGGAAAGGGAGAATGAAGTAATATGGTGTCTGCCGATGGGCTTTTGTCTGTGGGGCAGGAGGTGCCCTGAGGGATCTGGGAGCCTGGTGCCCTGTCTGCAAGAGGATCTCCACTCACTGGTGGCAGCAGTCTCTGGGCTGGTGTCAGCAGGTCTCTTCACCAGCTCAGGAACCCACCAGCAGCCTGAGATGCAAGGAAGGGAAAATTTAACCACTCCACCTACCATTGTTGCTGGTCTTCAAGCCTCTTGAGGCTTAGACCCTGCCAGAGCCTTTCTCCTTCCAGTTCTGCTCTGCAACCTGTTCCCATGGAGTCTCCTGTAGGTTCAGGCACCCTTCCTTCTGACCCTCATCCAATCTATGTTTGTCTGCCTGTTTGTGTTTTTCACTTTTACCTAAAATCTTTCCTTCTTTCAGAGACACTCTGGCTGGAGGTGTTTCTCGTCCGGCATCTTGCCTGTCCCCGGATGATGTATTGATTTCCTGTATACTTTGGACTCTTTCTTTGCAGCTCCTGTAGGTGGTCTAACACGTCACTATAGAATAGGGGGTTACTCATCTTCGATTGTCTCCAGGCCCCAATCAAAACTGATGAATAAGAGCCCTGTTTTCACACCTTGCTACATAAGTATTGTCATATTCTTTCCAAAATAGATGCTTTCCCTATCACCAACAATGTTGAAAAATACTCATGCTCACCAGCATTGGATGCTTCTATTTGTAAACTCTGTGCTTCATTAATAGCTAAAATAATAATAATAATAATATCCCACTTTTCATTAGTGAGTATATATTAGCTTAAGAAATTTCTTTGTCTAATGTATATGCAGTGTTAATATTTTTACATACAATCTAAAAGTACACATACTGATGAGCATAGGCTATTTTTCTTTCATTTTATCACTAGATAATTTATATTACAGATTGAGTATCCCTTATCTGAAATGGTTGGAACCAAAAGTGTTCTGAATTTCAGATGTTTTTTGGATTTTAGAATATGTACATATACATAATGAGATATCTTGGGGATGGGACCCAAGTTTAAACACAAAAATCATTTATGTTTCATATATACCTTATACACAGAGTCTGAAGGTAATTTTATACAGTATTTTAAATAATTTTATGATGGAACAAAGATTGTGTTAAGTACTTATGTGTGGAATTTTCCACCTGTGACATCATATTGGTGCTCAAAAACTTGGATTTTGCAGCAATTTGGATTTTGAATTTTCAGATTAGAGATGTTTAACTTGCATTGTTGTTTACTTGTTGTTAAGAATGATATGTTTATGTGCCATATCCAGTTCTTATGTTAGTCTTAGTGTTCCTCTTGTGTATTTCCATAAAATACATATATTTCTTTTGTAAATATATATATTAAAATTCATTTCATTATTATTCTATTTTTACCTTATATATTTTGATATTCACAAACTTTAGTTTTTGTATATAAATGCAAAGCAGTTTATCTTTTATTTGGATTTTCCCCCATTGCCTCTAATCTTACATATCATGCCATTCCTGACATTTGATACTTTTTTTATTTCTATTTTCTTCCAAATTTTCTGTAATTTAAAAATTTTTTAAATTTCTTTTTAGAGATGGGGTCTCACTCTGTCAGCCAGGCTGGAGTGCAGTGGCATGATAATAGTTCAGTGTGGCCTCAAACTCCTAGGCCCCAAGGGATCCTGCCACCTCAGCCTCCCAAATAGCTGGGACTACAAGTGTGTGCCACCACACCAGGCTAATTTTTTTTTTCATTTTTTTGGAGACAGGGTCTCGCTATGTTGCCCAGGCTGGTCTCGAACTCCTGGGTTCAGACAGTCCTCTTGCTTCAGCCTGCAGACTTGCTGGGCTTATAGGAGTGAGCCACTGCCCCTGGCTCTGTAATTTTCCTATTTACCTCTTTAATCAACTTATACATGACTTGACAGCACTGAGATGATTATATCAATTTATTTTTCACCCAGAAATAAGCAGTTTTTCCAACATAATTTATTAAATAATGAATAATCCTATCCTTCCACACTTGTTAAGTCCTTAATTGGTAAATGAAGCTATTTGCAGACTATTTATTCTTCTTCATTGATTTGTCTGGTAATTTTAACCATTATCAGCATTTAAAAATTGTTATTGCCTTTGTATATTTGAAAAACTTTTGCTGTTAGTTTTGGGGATTACAGAAAAGTTAAAAAATAAATGAGTGTGTGTGTGTGTGTGTGTGTGTGTGTGTGTGTGTGTGAAGAAATGGAACCAAAGTAATGTGAAGAAGTGGAACTGATAGAGTCAACGTATGGACTTGATATAATTCCATGTTCCAAACACTGATTAGGTCTTTAGAGACTGTTTTTCTTCAGCTGATTAAAACTTCCAGCAGAGAAATTTATTCTGTACATGAAATACATATATTTCTGTGAACCTTTGAATGGAAAATCAGTAGACGAATGTACTCAGAGGTGCTCTTCATTCAATTTATATTCTCCTCCCCACTACTCCAGGTAAGGCACGTGAAGTTAGCCATATCCCCCTAAGATCTTTTATGCTGTGGTTAAAACCTGAAAATTAAAGCCATACTCTTTGGTCAATACTCCTAGAATAATTTATTGGATAATTTATTGAATCCTTTCAAGGAGCCCTTGGAAAGGAGATTTAGCATGTTATTTCTGACTTTGAAGTATAAAATGTCAGACTTTCCTGTTTTTTGTATTTGATGATTGCTATGAGTTATGAGTAAATACAGACTCCTAAGTAAAAGGAATTGATATGGAGACTAGGAAACAGAAAAAAGATATGAGCAAGTTGTTTAATTTGGATTTGGTATGCAATTCTTTTTGAAAAAAATGATCATCTCTCCCTAAAAATGAACACCTCCAAATAGCCAATTTTGTGTGTGTGTTGGTTCAGAAAATATCAGCTTAGTTTCAGCTTCTCTATTAATCAAAATGTGTAAAATTACAAATTTTGGATTTAAGCCCATTTTACTGAGTCATCACTAATCATTTTGGCATGTTAGGAAGATTGAACATTAAAGCTGATAATAAAATGAACAGTGTTAGCAGTAACTGCCAGATATTTGGGCCAATAGCTCTTGAATCCTGGAAAATGACTTGAGTCCAAGGCCTAAAATCATTGGTAGTTAGTGGGAGGCGGATAGTTGGGAGCCAGTTTCCTTTCTCCTTCACCCTGTTTCTCTTGATCATTTCATTTATAGGACTTGGAACTGTTCACATGGTCTTTTTAAATCTTCTGCAAGATAAGAATAGATTTTAAGGTAATAGTGCGTCAGAATAATGCTGAGAGAAGTAATTCATATTAGTGAAGCCAAAGGTTTATCTTACATTTATTTCACTCTAAAGCAAAACATATATCGAGGCAAACAGGGCTTGACCTTGCTGATTTAGTTACTGGCATATCTCAGTGACAATGATGCCCAGAGACAGCCAAAAATCCATGCAGTTGTGTGCTTGTTTATGGATTGGAAAGGAGGAGGAGGGAGGGGACGATGTTGTAAAAGCAGGGAAAGAAGATAGGAATAAAAAAGGCATGTTGGGCGTTTATGAGAAGGGACCTCCGCGTAACCCAAGGGCAGCCAAGTGGGAAAAGTAAAATATGTTTGTACCATCCTCTAGGTTCCAATGGTATTCCTAATCATCTCTTAAGTAAGATGAGGTCCTTTCTGCTAAAAATCCTGTGTGCCTTCTTTAACCTTATAGTCACTAAAGTCAAAATTATACTAAGTGCCTGTCCTACTTCCTCAGGAGGTAAACATGTGCATACAGATAGAGGCATCAGTAGGTTTGGCTTTGAGAAGCTTATACAGCTGGTGATAGGAACTGACAAACTGAGTTTAAAACACCTGTCCTTTCAATGAAAAAGTTAAATTGGATACTCGTCAGTGAATATTAATAATGTTGATTAAGGTTTTCATATTTTAAAGTGTTACCTTGACAAACTGGAGACATAAAGAGTCTACAATGCCAGAGAAAGTTACACGCATGAAGAAGTAATCTTAAACTTTTGCCATGAAAAATGTCTTCTCAGTTAAGGATGGAATATTAGCGTGATGTCAGACAGTTCAATGCACTCACACTATATGGCCTTGGTCAAGGTAATTCTGATGGACTTTTTACTCAGAATTTCAACTGAAATAGCCCATATTCCCAAATTTTGCTTAAGACATAAACCAGAGGAGATGAATTTTGTCTAAAATTACATCAGTGCTCTATGAAATCATTATACCATCACACATCTATCCCAGTTTTTAGGAGAGTGCATATAGGCTTTCTTGAGATTTTTATATTACTTTTTATAAGAATAGTGCAGATAGAGTATATTCTCTCTATCACCAAAGAATTATCATGGACAATGCAAGCCTCAGAGTTACCAATCTCAACAATATTTTTAACAAAAGGATACACCTCTAATTTTCAAAATAACCTCACTGTTAAATGAAAAATATTATGATTTCTTAGATTTATATAATGATACATGATGTTGATTCTCTGATAAACTAGAACTTCATTATTCCCAAGATACCTTTAATATGCTTATAAAAGGCTTTACTACAAATATTACTATTAATCCTGCTGTGTCTGTTTATAATACTATGAAAGATAAAAGCTGGTTGAAAACAGGACTGTAAAACAAAATCTGATTACAGATTTACAGACCATTACAGACCATATTTTAATATATACCTATATTTTAAAACTGGAGATGTATAAAAACACTAGGAAAGGTAAAATAGAAAACATGAAAAACATGTTCACTCATGTTTTAAATACAGGTTTAAAATCAGCATCAAATACCAGTTTTTAAAAGAGATCATAAGTGTGAAAATATGTAAGATAATTAAATACCTATGGATGGTTTTATTATATATTCAGCATGTCAGAGACAAGAGAATTCACTGAATATTCCTCATGCTATCCTACAACTCCCTTGTGGTTTGGTTATGGCCTTGGCACAAGCTCTGAGGGTGATATGTGTATCACTTTCAGTCCAAAATACTGTAAGGCATGTGTGAGTTCTTCCCACTCTGACTTCCTCTACCTCGATTCTGGAGGTCAGGTGTTCCAGATTGTACGTAGAAGATAGAAACTGTGTAGATGCCTACATCAGCCCTTGGAAGGGAGCTACTCTGGAGAGCCAGCAGGCCCATGGTTACTCTAAATGACAGATAAATGCATTTTAATGTACTGAGCCATTATCATTTTGGAGTTTTCTACTGCACATTGTATAGCCTGTTCTAACCAACACATTGGTTAGACAAAGTAGCACAGGAATGCATTAAGATTTTCACGTGTGCTTTTGCATATTGTTATCTATATTATACAGAAAAAATATCCAAGAACACACTATTTGTAGTTAAAAACTGAGATTTATGTGTGTTGTTCCAAGTCATTGAGAGAACACTTCCAAATATCTATCATATTAGGCAGTATACTAGGCCTTTATAATGCTTTTTACCTAATATACAAAGCAGTCTCCATGAGGTAGATATTGTTGTTTTTGTTATTACCATTACTTTCTTTTTCAAAATAGAGACATTGGGACTGAAAGAGAATAGATAATTCTCTCAAGTCATCTATTAAAAGATAGCATAGCCAAGACTGAAGCTTAGACCATACTGCTTTTATTCTTTGGACAATTTTTTTCATTTACACTGATATAAATAAAATTAAATCTTCTTTCTAATAGAAAGTGATTTTGGTACTCAGTAAAAAAGAACTTCTCCTGTTCCTATTTTATTATAGCAATTTATAGCTCAGCATGTTTATAAGAGATACTTGAAAATCTATTTTTAGAGGAATGAATCAGAGAGAATATATTTTAGTAAAATAACATGACTGGATTTTGAAAATCTATCTTAAAGAAGAGATCCACAGAAATGATTGAAACTTACTTATCTTTCTTAAGATGCACTTTTTAGGCTAAGATGATAATTGATAGTAAAGCATTCTCATGTGTAATTACATCAAAAATTTTACAGTATTATCTTTTTTCTTTCAACAGTATTTCAGAATTTGTTATAACTTCCAATGTATTACAAATCATATATCACCTTGGCATCTTAGTCTCTATAAATTTTGTTTAAATTATTTGAAAAATGCAATTTGATTCAAGGAAAGATTGAATACATATTTATTTTATGTTGATTTTCCTCTGACATATTTCTCTTTTTAAAAGAGATTTTGCTTTTTCAAATCATAGAATCTTTTAATCTGTTCATTTATTTGAAAGCAGCTCCCAGGATCATGCAAAAAATATTTATAGATTTATACAACTTTAAATAAAATGAATGGTATATTCTCTCACTTAATATGCATTAAGTAGATGATTTTAATCCTGAAAGTGATCTAAAGTAGAGTGAGAAGAAAAATTTCTGCTTGTATAGTATGACGTTGTATAGCAATGGCATAAATACAAGTATCCTACATTAAATCTGTATTGTGAGTCATAATTTACCATGACATAAAGTAGATATTAAGGTTACTAAAGCAATTTTCCATAATATGAGGATGGTTTCATTCAATGGTTTGCTTTTATTATTCACTGTATCGAGTAACATTTAACTACATAAAAATAAAGTTAAAAAATATGCACATGCAGATAGATCTCAACCCTGCAAACAAAGATGAGGCCATGATTCTACTTCCAACCTGTTTGTCTAGGGGCATTTTAAAGTTCTCTTAATTGGACATACTAATCTGCCTTGTATACCCTATTCAACAGAACAGAACAGAGAAAGGATAAGGTTTCTCTCTTCACTCTAAGAACTGATGTCATCCTACAAAAGCCATTCAGTCCTTTTAATTATTTTCATGACACTACCCGCAATAGCTTTAGTTTATCACAGCCAGTTTGTCTCTTTCAGGCTATAAATAGTTGTAAATCCCTCCAGGGCCAACTTTTATGACAATTATTTTACATGAATTCTTAGAAGTCTTCATATGGCAAACTTGTGGTGTGCTATTTTAATCTTAATGAAAGGAATTAATATTATTGGAAAAATACATGTATTTAAGTTATAAAACTAAACAGCATGGTCATTTTAGTTGATTATTGACACCTACCACTTGCATTCCTTCTGTCCTTCTGTGGTTAAGCTCAGGAGAAAGAGCGAGAGAGAAAAGGGTGAGGGACTTAGTTCTGCTATTACACATTTCCTTGATGTTGGATTGAAGGTCATTATTTTGAACTAATAACTGCCCCTTGGTCTCTCAAAGTCCATTAAGCTTAATGGTCTGATTTAATTTGCTTGGCTGGTCTTCGTTCTAAAAATACCTTCTGTTCCTCCTACTTTTTCTTCCTTGATAAGAACAGACAAGCCCTGGTTTTAATCCATGTTACATAAAATTATCGAAAGGAACCAATGAACATTCTATTCATGAAAAAGATTTATGGTAATACCCTCTTCCACTTCATCAAATAGTGTGATTGCAGGGCACATACGGGGTGGGCAGACAGATTTTGATGATACAATTACCAAAGTTTACCTCTCTGGCTGGTGTAAAAACTGGTCCTTCAGGAGTTAAATGACCTCTCTGCAGGAGATAAGTGGCAGATATTTGAATATCAACTTCTTCCTTACTGAACAATTACATGTGTTCTTTTATACTTCTATTTCCCTTCCCACCACCACTTCCCATCAAGAGACCCCTTCCACACACTCACTGCTATCTCCATCCAAACCTGCCTTAGATTCTCTTAAAGGTTCCCACAGATGCTCTTTTATGATGATGGGTCAGTATAACAATTTTCCATTAGTAAAGTCCACGTGCATAATGAAGAACATGAACTTAATATTTGTTGTCATTATTAAAAACAGGCGGTTTGAGTTTTAAATCTAGAAAAATCTGGCTTTTGCCAAAAACAGAAAGAAGATCCTCAATTGAATAAACTATTTTTGAAAAAAATGGGAAAAGGAAAACAAGCATCTTTTCATTTTGATATTACTGTCATGATTTGTTTTATATTTTAAAAATTCCAGACCAGTCTAATCCATACAATTTCATCTTGATTTTAAAAATTTAGTACCATTCAACATTTATCACTCATTTCTTTTCAACACATTTTTGCTTTAAATAAAGGCATAGTTTTCTTGTTTTAAAGATGTAGTCATTTGTTAAAAGAATCCAACTTTTTGAAAGCAACATTTACCTATGGAGTTGGAAATTAAGAAATTACTTGCTTTCAGAAGGCCTAAGTTAAGTTCATACTTGAAAGACATGTGGTAAAGTGTAAGCATTTCCCTTGGGGTTTTGTTTATTTATTTTGCTTTATATAGTTTTCTAGACTTGTCCATGTCTCCTATGTGCTCTATGCACATCGGCGCTTGCAAGGAGCACAGTTGGTCAAATAGTGGTATGCATATGGATCCCTGTAGGTGGCGCTGCAAACCTGCAAGAATAATGATAGAGCCGCCAACAGGTCTCCATTATGGTTTACCCGGTTATTGAATTGGGACTCCTTTAGAAAATGGAAAAGCTAAAGAAAAATTAGGTAAGTCTAAGCAACAGTGATTTTTCCAATTTAAAAGAAAATAGAGAAATCATGTCGAACAAATCTGTAAATAAATATAAGTATGTACAACACATTTTTAAACATCAACACCAAGTCTCCCTCAACCCCTAATACTCCCAGCCTATGTTTCCTAGGACCCTTCGCAACCCCAATTTATACACACTGAAAACGGCAGCAGAATAAGAAAGATTGCATTGGCTTCCTCAACTGAGTTTTCAAAAGCACAGAAAGATATTGACAGTAATCTGAAAAATTAAGCCTTTTTGGAAAAGCAAATCACTAAACAGGCCCCGTGATAAAATTATTATGTTGTGAAATAGCAGAAATTTTTCCCCGTGTTGTCACTTTCAAGATATTCACTGCTTTATGTATTTGAGACTGATAAAGTGCAACAGACAAATAAAAAGAAAAAAAAATTATTTTAATTGAATAAAAGCCTTAAGTTTATGATTTGTAAGAAGAGAAAACAGAGAAAACATCCTTTACATTTTTGACAGACCTGATACAGAAGGGTATGAAGATACCTGCACTGGGAGTTTATATCAGGGTTTCTCAAGCTTGGTGTTATTTATATTTGGAGAGAGATAACTCTTTGTTTTGAAGGGCTGTCTTGCATATTGTAGGTTTAGCAGCATCTTTGGCCTCTACCCAATAGAAGTCAGTAGTACTCCCCCTACTCCACCCCCAGTTTGTGAAAACCAAACATGTCTCCAGATGTTGCCAAATGTTCTTAAGATTGCCCCTGATCAAGAACCACTGGTCTATAGTCATGTATTTTCTTAAACACAAAGGAGGAAGTACCTTTGAGGAGTCTCCTGGTGATAAACTATTCATGAAAATAGTAAGAGTTTGTTTTCTAAATAATTAATGTTCGGAGGCTCTAGAAACTTTGAGCTTTCCTCAACATAGTCATGATAATTCATCTGTACCACTTGAATACATCCAGACATGCACATGTTGTCTCCACGAAATTTAAATGAGTGGTGTTTCTTGTTTGAAACAACTATTATAACTATCTTTTAAAGTTTTATCGATTAAATGGGGTGGGATGCAGTGGCTCACACCTGTAGTCCTAGCACTTTGGGATGCTGAGGCAGGAGGATCGCTTGAGGCCAGGAATTTGCGACCATCTGAGCAACATAATGAGACCTCGACCGTGCAAAATATAGAAAAATGAGCTGAGCGTGGTGGTGCGTACTTGTAGTTCCAGCTACGTAGGAGGCTGAGGCACGAGGATCCCTTGAGCCCAGGAGTTTGGGGTTGCTGTGAGCTATGATAACACCACTATACACTAGCCTGAGCAACAAAGTGAGACCCCGATTCAATAATAAAAAATTAAATGGTTAATAAAGTTTCTACCATATTAAATTATCTGTGATTATACATGTTAAATATTAATATGTTCTCTTAGAAGATTACTATAACATAATCTTCAAATTATAGTGATTAATGAATTTTCTGGGGGGTTCTTTCAATATTTGTGTAGAATACCATCGGAATCATTGACTGTATTCTTCAATTTAAAGATGAAGAATACGCTGTTGGAATATGACAAAAAATATACTATTCATGGAGTTTAGATATTTTAGAGAACTAAAAATGTGATACATAAATTTACATGAGAAGCCTAGGGCGTTTTTTTACACAGAATGTTAGAATTGGAAGAGACCCTAGAAATAATCTTAGGTCCTGTCACTTTAATAGTGTAGAAACTGAGGTTTAGGGAGGTTAAATATTTTGCTCAAAATAACACAATGAGGGAAAGTGAAGGGATTAGACCCCAAGTGTCCAAATGCTCTTCACTATGTCATGCTAATAGTAGAAGATGGAATCTCTGCTCTGGGTCGACATTTAATCTATTTCTATATCTTGAATTTAATAATATTAACGTAGAAAATGCTGACTTTTCTGGGTATATTGTCAAATACAGTTTAAAACTTTAAGGCCCTGCTTGCTAGTTCATGGGAATTAGACTTTCCATTTAAATAGAACTGATGATGAGCAATTCTTAAATATCTGTTTAATGAGGTATTACTTGATAATTCTGTAAAGATGCCCTGTTCATTTGAATGTTACAATAATACTAAAATTTGAATTAATGAATGTCTGGTTGATTTTCTTAGGGAATGAAAAATTTTTGCTGCATATTGATTGCTACACTTATTATTAATAAACTGTTGCTAACTGGCAATAACAACCCAGAAACAGTGCAATAAATTCCTTCAAACATGACTATAACAATGAGTGCCATAGCACATGTTTTGTTGTTATTGTTGTTCAAGTTCATTATGTACTGTGTAACTCAATTTCTCAATACCTTTTTTTTCCTAAATCAAAGTATTGGCAAATACTTGTTAATTCAGTCTTGTTCTCAATTATAAGAAATGCAAATGCTGAAATCCCCTTGAGGCTGAAAACAAGTAGGAATACCAGATAATCTAGAATATGAGTAAATTATGTTTAGATATTCATTCCAATAAAAACGAATAAAAAGTGTCCTTGTAGAGACCCTGCAGACCTAGGAAGTTGTTCTCCAATCTCAGTTTGAATGAATTAATCTAATAGCAGTTCCTCCCCTTTTAGAAAGAATGATATAGCTAGATCTGATTATTGAAAGCATTCTTTAAAATTTTCTTACCCCCAAAACCAATCCCTTTTCCATTCTATTCAAAACACTCTAACTGAAAGTGTTTTGACTATCCCTTTATAAAGTTCATATAAACTGAACCACAAATGTTGTGTTTACCCCCTAATGAGCTTAATCAGATTATAGAAAAGGGGAACATTGAAAATATGATATATATTATTTTGACATGAGCAGGGATAAACTGAAATAGATTTTTAAAAGATGCAATGACAGTATGGAAAATTCCTATATACTGTTTCCAATTCTAATACTATAATTCTGCTTTCAATTAGAATACTCTTAGGTCAATCGTAATATATATTTTTTCAAGTCAGAGCTAAACACCCATGTCCTATAGGTATCATGGTACTTGATATAATGGTGTTGAGGCTAGAAAACGAACTCTAACATTGTCATAACTTTAATGAGTGTGAGCTGAAAAAGCTGCTATCTAACAGTGGTTTTTCTAGAAGTCGAAACCTGAAGTCACCTTCTGTTCATTTTGGAAAAAATACTAAAACGTCTCTTAACTTGAGTAAATGAAAAACAAATACCCACTAATACTCTTAAAGAAAACAATGAAGTGGATTGAGAATAAAATGAGCTGTTTATAAATGAATACATACAGCTGGAGCTAGAGCTGTGACTCTGCAGATATTTTCATTTATTTGTTTTCAGTGGGGCATTGATTTGACTCTGTGATCTCATTTTATTCTGCCAGATTGGTGAGGACTCTGTTTATCCCATTCCAATAGGAAAGCAATTTCAAAAATACTTTTCTAGAAGGTACAGGAATAAGAAGACTGTAAAAAGTGCCATGTTATAGAGAGATCACAACAGAGAATGGGCGTCTATATCTCTCTCTACTAAGCTGTTGCAGTGTCAAGCTGGGCATTGGCTTATTAGACATTATAGGGCTATGAAGACTTCTTTAAAATGTGAACTAAGGAGCTGATCTGTAATCTGTGAGCCCAGTGAAGGAGAGCTACATTTCTAGCCTGACGAGGTCAAGAGAACACTGGAAAAATCAAGGCATCTCTGAATCCTTGCTACTCCATTTACTAGCTGAGGCATTGAGTGAGTCATTTAAACTCACAGAAACTCAATTTCCACATATGCAAACTAGGGAGGGAGGGAGACTGACTTGACAGCCAGACTGGGTGGATGGTGGGGTGGGCCCTCTCCAGGGGGCCACTTCAGCTGCCCCCCAGCATGGATATGAGATGGGAGAGGTGAGTGGGGGACCTTCAGTGACATGCTGGGCAGGAGGGGTGGTGAGGGGCCCCTGCTGTGGTGTTACGGTGCCCCCCCTGTTGCTCTGCCCCGCCCTCCAATCTGCACTTTGATTTGCTTCCTAACAGCGCTGTTCCCTCTTGCTTTGGTTTTAATAAATATTTTGATGATGAAAAAAAAAATTTGTTTTTTGGTAAAAAGTTCCAATACTTTTTGTAGTTGTACCTACCAGATTTATTGGTAAACAAACAAATGGGCTAAAAATTTAGAACATGCTGGAAGACTTACGTGCATGCTAAATATTAAACCCACCTCATCACGTCTAGCACATGTGTATGAGGCTCTTTTGTTTGTTCTCTCTCCCTCTTTCTCCTTTATCAGTTCATTGATGGGATCATCCATCCCTCACTAATAGAACCTTGAATTCTATTTTTCAGCTTTGCCTCATCTTGAGTGACTACTGAGCCATGGACAGTATCCTTGGCCACAGTTTCCCTTTCTTATGGGCTTGGAAATTATGGAGCCTGCTTGTGACAGACGCCAAAGAGCCCACTCAGTAGAGAACATTCAGATAACTATCATGAGGGAGCAAAGTACACAGAGGCTGACACGAGATCAAAGATACAGATAAATGACTCTTTTTCACTCTTGAGTTTTAGCCAGTGGACACAGTTGTCAACTGGCACTTCATCAGAGATCTAACAGACATTTGATATCTGATGTTTGCTTGTCTTGGCCATGTTCATAATGTCAATTCATTGATTACACAGAAACAGGGACATAAACTTTTTATTCTCCCCTGCCTAAATTTGAAAGTTTGGTTATCATGGCTTTCTTTATACACAGAAAATGAAAAGATTTCTGTGAGCTCTCTGAATGAGAACAGAATTCCCTTTCTGTCTGTTTCTGACTTAATACTCCAAAAAGAGCTAACCCTTAACAACAGTAACTGACATTTCTATAAAGTTTACTATGTATCAGTTCTAGAACCAGCTGGCTCACTTGTAGTATATACTATATATCTTACTATACTATACTATAAGTCTATGAATTAAATACTAATATTTTCTCCATTTTGGAGATGAGAACAGATATTCTCATAGGATTAAGTTAACCTACGTATTCTTAATTTTTTTCATATATTTTATAGTTGTGATTTTATTTTATCCGCCTTTTTTACTTGATAGTATACTGCAAACATTTACCTGTGTCATTACAATTTTTTTCAATGACGTAAATTGGATGGGCCCATGACATTCTATTAGCTAGACGTATAATAATTTAGTCAACAATTTCTCTTTGGTTGGGTATTTTACCTGTTGAAAATTTGGTTAATATAAATAAGGCTGGCATGAATATTATATAAAATAATCTTGTCCACATTTATAATTATATTTATAGAAAAATTTCTAAAAGTAAAATCATTAGTGAAAATGTATGTTCCTTTTTGAGGCCTGTGATTGGCTTTCTAGGAGGTATGTCACATGTCAGAGACCCTCCAACGGCATTGGAGACTGTCTCATCACACTATAGAAAATATAAGTATTTAATCATTAAAAAAGAAATAAAATCAGAGGAAAAAAGGGAGGGACATCATTATTATAATAATGATTTTTTATTACAATGAAGTGATTATTTTTGAATTTTAAATTTTTGTATTTTTCTTTAAAGAGTATATATTCTTTAACTATTTTTAATTAAATTTTTAGTTAATCCTATATATCCAACATGAATAAGACATTAATATGACAGTGACTTTTTCTATCATGTTCTGGACATTTTCTAAATTCTATATTTTTTTAACTTTGAAATATGTATACTCATAATTTAATTCATTTTTCACAATTAAAACATGATTAATCACATGAAATTATCTACTTCTTCATGCAGCATGGTTTTAATTTTCACAATCCCTTGTGCTTCACCTTCTTTAGGCTACATATTTAATAATCTCAAATTCAATAACCTATAGTCTTATACACTTTCATAATTTTATACTTAATGCATGACATTTTTGGAGAACTTAATTCATAAATAGAGACACACAACGGTACACATACAATGAGAGTATGTTTGTAAGCTCCCAAACTTTTCTACTTAAAGCTTTTTCTGCCTCAGCTTAAAAACTCATGCAAAATTATTTATAAGAATTTTGTTGTGATAAATTTAGCTTCATTATAGTGTCTTTCATTTTAAGCTAATATGAAAGCTTGTTATATTGTGCTTATTACTTTCTATCCAACTTAGGAGACTTAAAAAAATAAAATTATATCTCTCTATTTACATATATACACACATACACATATTCATAGCACATTGTTGGAAATGATTGGGAAGAAAAGATCTTTATTCTGAAGGCCACATGTGGCAAATATTTCGTGAAGTAGACAAGATTTTACATCATGACACTATTACGTATATCATGTAGTCAGTTGTTATTTGCTTTTAAAGAAACTATGAACACATATGATGGAAATCATTTGTTATTAAATCAAAGAAGAGAAACAGACTTAAAGAAATCAACTGCTACAGACTCCATCTCAATGAAGCAAGAAAAGAAGGAACTCATGTTTTGATAAAGCTATCAGTTTTAAATATATGTACTAGGATCCCATATCTGTTTTAGTTTAAAGAAAGAATTTCTAGCTGGATAAATCTGACAAGATTTGAAGATGAAAACCAAAAACTATCTGGATCTTTTCTCCCTTTTATAAAGTGTGGTTTCTTCATGTCACTCAGGAATGTTTTATTCCAACTTGAGTCAGAACAGAAAATTGACTAATGCAGACATTGCTTTCCTACGTCTCTATACTGTATTTACCTGAAATATAAACCAAAATTTCAAAAAATAGGTTTGTCTGATAAGAACGAAAAATTGAATCTGTCTGAAAATTCTGAATAAAGTATACATAGTCTGGTTACACTCCTATCTTACACAAAATATACATAGGGAATATCAGACTTTTTAAAAGTAATTAAGAAGAAATGACCAGGAGCTTATTAAATAAATAGTAAAATTAGATAGACTTTAAACACGCCCCAAACATTTTCTCCTATGATTAAATTTCAATTAATGTTAATTTAGAGAACCTTTTCCTTCTCCCCACAGGTAGCTTTTAATTTTTTAAAAATTAAAATTTTTAACTTTTTCCCATTGATTCGAAAGTATAGGATATTTAGGGCAGATGCAATTCTATGAACCTCCTCTTTCGCCACTCTCCTGTTGAACAGATGATCTACATTTTCCCCTTGTATTCTGGTGAAGCCATTTATAACCATCTCATTAACTCTCAGCTTGAACTTTGCACATTGCTGCTTCCCATACTTTCTTGGAGCCCATGTTCTAGATAAGCTTTTTAATATTGAGTTTATATTGGAACTAAAACTTCCCTGGATGTGTTCTGGTACAATTTCTCTGTTTTTTTTTTCTCTTTCTTCCTTCTTTCCTTCCTTCCTTCCTCCCTTCCTTCTTTCCTTCCTTCCTTCCTTCTCTCTCTCTCTCTCTCTCTCTCTTTCTTTCTTTCTTTCTTTTTTTTTTTTTTTTGCCTTATGCCTCTAAATACAATTTGAACGTTTAGGTTAAAAACCTGTGGTTTCCTCTGAGCCAAAGCCAAAAAATCTGCTTGTGTTTAATGAGTTTGAATTCAAACAAGATGATCTTAATGGAATACCTGTGACAGACATCTCCTTAAAATCATTTCCAAGAGTGATCAGAAGTCAACTAGAACAACTGTATAAATCTGAAGAATCAAAGTGTCCGTATTAACACCAAATGTATTGATTTTGCACAAGAAATCTGTTCTGCCAATAATCCTCTAAATTACGGTCTCTGCCTGGTTAAAGATTCAGAGTGTGGGGCATGATGATCATGAGGCTATATTTATAGCCACAAGAGTATTTACCCCAGACAGATGAACGTTTTGATTTTTGTGATAGACATAATAAAGACCAACATATTTAACTTTTAATAATCGTTTTCACTGATGAGCACGTCTCTGAATTAATTAAATTGTATTCTGAGGGAAAATACGTGAATGTAATGATACTGAAACTGATAGGTTTTGACAATCTGAATCTTATTTAAAATATTTTTAATAAGTCGTTATGAGACAAGTTGTGGATTTTATCAGTTCTTTGCAATTAGATAGAGAATGATGTGAGATGCTGCTTGTTTTGGTTGACAGTTGCTAACGAACACATGTCCTGTGAATATATTAGAGAAAAACAATTTCCTATGAGGTTCTTTGCGTGGTAGTAAAACCAAGAGCATAAATTATCAACTGTGTTATTTATTCTAAATTTTCCAATTACCTTCTGTCTATATTTTCTTCTTTATTCTCTGCCAGTCTATGTCTCTCTGTCTGTCTCTCTCTCTAATGCCTTTCAAGAAAATTGCCTTTCCTTTTTTTCTATTTCATTTAACAAATGATAAGTGTCTGTTGTGTGCCTAACACTGAATGTCATGCTGAATGTAATGATTGAACTGGTCTCTATTCTAAAGGAACTGTCAGTAGTTAGGGAGTATCATATATAAAAATTGGTACATGATGAGCTACCACAGGCTCCTATACTCCCTATATTCCTCCGTATAAATGGTCATTAGTCAGTAAGGAAGGCTGATGAATTCAGAGTCAAGTCTAATATTGCAAAATTCTGGTGAGCACTGTTTATATTCTTAGCAAATGACCCCTCACTGGAGTATACGATGCAGAGTACATTACGCTTCCTCGATTTTGTAAGGAAAGCAACAGTCATGAGAAACTCTACTCAACCACTACGAAAAATCTAAAAACTTTGGCAAGACCAAAGATGTTGGGATCTTGATGGAACCAGGGTAGTTGGAGGTAGGGAAGTTTTAAGTTTGGGAAGGCCAGGAGCCTTAAATGAGGGACAGGCTACACTAGACTTTCTCTTTGTGCCTTTCTCTTCCTAAGCCTTCACTTCCATGGGGCAGGAATATAGCAGCACCAGCCTCACTGTCAGCCAGACACAGTGGGGTGAAAATGGAGGCCTGGAGTCTGGCTGTGTGGAGGTCTTCAATCAGTATACACAGCCTGGGGAGTTTCTGAACGTTTCTGCACCTCTTCCCTTGTTCCCCACTGCATGAGCTATTCAGAAAAGAATGCAAGGGTCCAGGATAAAAGCAATGGCAGAGAAAGAGAGAGTTACTACAAGTTTCCTAGAAGTGGGATAGGGCTAGAAGGACTATGAGTCTAGAATGCAATACAATAATTCAGCTTTCTTAATTGAGAAATTATTATTATTATTATTAAGTATTGCATTCTTAATTCTCCCAAGAGAAGCACACATTACATCCCAGATTTTTGTTACTCTTTTCCAGTAACAAAAATTAGTCAAAGCAATTGATAGATCCAATAAAATACAAGCTCTCAGTTACTGAGGAACTCAAACACTATGCAATAAAATCACTAATGGAAAAATTATTGCCCGGCAAAGCAAAACTAATGCAACAGAAATGACAAAAATTCAAACCGCACATTATGAATGTATTCAACAGATAAGGAAAAAATATTAAAACATGAAGCAAAACTGTTTTGATTATAATCATTTTACAGTATAGTTTGAAACCATGAACTTTGATTCCCCCGACTTTGTTATTATTGCCTATTCAGGGTTTTCTGTAGTTCCATACAAATTTAAGGATTGCTTTTTCCATTTCTATAAAAAATGACATTGGAATTTTGATACAGATTGCATTGAATCTGTAGATTGCTTTGGTTAGTATGGACATTTTCACAACATTAATTCTCTCACTCCACAAATAAGGGATATCTTTTCATTTATTTGTGTTTTCTTCAGTTTCTTTTTATCAGTGTTTTATAGTGTTCAGTATATAGGTCTTTTACCTCCTTGGATAAATTTATACCTATTTAATTTTTTTGCAGTTGTAAATGGGATTGTTTTCTCAATTTCCTTTCAGATAGTTCATTAATAGTAAATAGAAATACTACTGACTTTATATGTAATTTTGTATTCTGTAACTTTACTGAATGAATTTATCAATTCTAACAGTCTTTTTGTGGTGTCTTTAGAGTTTTCTATGTATAAGATCATGTCATCGGCAAATAGAGACAAATTCACTTCTTCCTTTCATATTAGGATGTCTTTTATTTCTTTCTTTTGACTAATTGTTCTGGCTAGGACTTCCAATACTATGTTGAAAAGAAGTGGTAAGAGTGGGAATCCTTGTCTTTTCTCTGATCTTAGAGGAAAAGCTTTCAAGTTTTCATCACTAAGAATGATGTCAGCTATGGTTTTGCCATGTGTGGCCTTTATTGGATTGAAGTACGTTTCCTCTACTCCTAATTAGTTCAGATTTTTTATCATGAAAGAGTGTTGAATTTTTTCAAATACCCTTTCTGCATCAATTGAGGTGTTTCTGTGATTTTTATCCTTCATGTTTTTAATGCGGTGTTATCACATTTAGTGATTTGCATATATTGAACCATCCTTACATCCCAGGGATAAATCCCATTTGATCATAGTGAATGATTCCTTTTTCTTTTTTTTTTTTTTTTTTGAGATGCTCAACATTTTAATTTCAGAATATTATGGAAGTATAAACATTTTGGTTACATATAATGCTTTTGCCTCACCCAAGCCAGAGCTATGCCCTTCCCCTATATAGTGGACTCTGAACCCATTAGTTGTGAGTTTACCCACTCCCACCAATGTGTTCTGAATTCGGTTAGCTAATATTTTTTTTGAGGATTTTTGCATCTATGTTTAGCAAGGATATTGGTCTATAAATTTCTTTTCTTGTAGTATCTTTGTCTAGCTCTGATATCAGGGTAATGTTAGTCTCTCAAATGAGTTTGGAATTATTCCCTCTATTCTGATTTTTTAGAAGAATTTAAGAAGTTTGAGAAGAATTGGTCTCAACCAAATCTTTAAATGTTTGGTATAATTCCAAAGTAAAACTTTCAATCCTGGGATTTTCTTTGATGGGAGACTTTTTATTACTGATTCAATCTTCTTACTCATCTGTTCATATTTTCCATTTTTTCATGGTTCAGTCTTGGTAGGTTGTATTTGTCTAGGAATTTATTCATTTCTTCTAGATTATCTAATTTGCTATGATGTATTTTTTATAATAACTTCTTATGATCCTTTGTATTTGGGTGGTAGCAGTTATGATGTCTCCTCGTTCATTTGTGATCTTACTTATTTGAGTATTCTCTCTTTTTTCCTAGTTAATCTAGTTAAGGGTTTGTCAATTTTATCTTTTCAAAAAACCAGCTCTCAGTTACATTATTTTTCTAGTCTCTATTTTATTTATTTCTGTTCTGATCTTTGTTATTTCCTTCCTTTTTCTAAATTCAAGATTAGTTTGTTCTTTTTTTCTAGTTCTTTGAAGTATAACGCTGAATTATTTGTAATCATTCTTCTTTTTTGATATAGGCATTTATCAATACAAATTTCCCTCTAAGAACACCTTTTACTGCATCCGATATTTTGGTGTTTTGTATTTCCATTTTAGTTTATCTCAGGCATTTTTAAATTTCTTTTTTCATTTATTATGTGACCTCTGATTGTTTAGGAGCATGTTGTTTAATTTCCACATACTTATATAGTATCCAATATTTGTTCTGGTATTGATTTCTCATTTCATGCCATTGCAATCCTAAAAAATACTTGATATGATTTTCATCTCGTTAAATTTGTTACGATTTGTTTTGTGACTTAACATGTGATCTATCCTGGATAATGTTTCATGTGCACTTCAGAAGAATGTGTATTATGCTGTGGTTGAATGGAATGCTTTGTATATGTATGTTAAATCCATTTGGTTTAGAGTGTAATTCAAATCCAATGTTTCTTTACTGATTTTTGTCTAGATGTTGAAAGTAGGGAATTGAGGTCCCCTATTGTTGTAGTATTGAGTCTTTTTCTCCCTTCAAATCATTTAGTCATTGTTTTATATATTTAGGTGGTCTAATATTGTGTGCATATATATTTACAATTGCAATGTCTTCTTGATAAATTAACTCCTTTATTGTTATGTAATGACTTTGTCTCTTTTTATAGTTTCTGACTTAAAGTGCATTTTTTCTGATATAAGTATAGCTACTCTTGCTCTCTTTTCATTTTCATTTGCATGAAATATCTTTTTCTATCCAGTCTATGTGTGTCCTTATTAGTAATGTGAATCTCCTGTAGGCAGCATATGGTTGGATATAGTTTTTTTTTTTTTTTTTCAAATCCATTCAGCCTCTCTTTTTATTAGAGAGTCTTTTTATTAGAGAATTTTATCCAATGACATCAAGGTAATTATTGATAGGTAACAACTTGCTATTGCCATTTTGTAATTTGCTGATTATTTTGTAGGTCCTTTGTTTTTCTTTGTCTCTTGCTGTATTCCTTTGTAGTTTTATGGTTTTCTATGATTGTATGCTTTTAATCCTTTTTTTTTAATTTTGTGCAACTACAATAAATTTTTGCTTTGTGCTTACCATGAGGCTTACATAGAATATCTTATCATTAAAAAAGGCCACTTTAAGCTGATAACAATTTGCCTTTAATTGCATTCAAAAACTTTCACTTCCTCCTCCCCCATCTTTTATGATTTTGACATTAAATTTTACATTTATTTTTATAATTCATATCCCTTAACTATTTGTTGTAGCTACAGTTGTTTTTAAATAGTTTTGTATTTTAACACTTCTAGTAGGGATAAATTACTTTACATGCCACCCTTATAGTATTAGAGAATTCTGAGTATGATTGTGTATTATTACACCATGGAATTTTTTACTTTCACATTCATTTGTTATTAATTAGCAGCCTTTAATTTCAGTTTAAAGAACTCCTCTGGCAATCTTTGAAAAGAAAGCTGGTCTAGTGATGAGGGACCCTTTATTTTATGTTTGTCTAGGAAAATTTTATTTCTTTCTCATTTCCGAAGGATAGCGTTGCCAGGTAAAGTATTCTTGGCTTTCAGTTTTTTTCCTTCAGCAATTTGAATATATCATTCTATACTCTCTTGGTTTGTAGGATTTCTGGTGAGAAATCTGCTGAAAGCCATATTAAGGCTCCCTTGAACATGATATATTTCTTATCTCTTGCTACTTTCAGTATTTTTTGTCCTCAAGTTTTGATAATTTGATTATAATATGTCTTTGTGAAATACTCCTTGGATTGAATTTGTCTGGTGACCTCAGAGCTTCCTGTACCTGATTGTTGTCATCTTTCCCTAGATTTGGGAAATTTTCAGCCATTATTTTCTTAAATATGCTTTCTAGACTTTTTCTCTTTTATAAATACTATTATGTGAAGATTAACTCACTAGATAGTGCCCCATAATTCCTGTAGGCCTTCTTGATTTTAAAATTACTTTTTCTTTTTGCTCCTCTAATTAGATAAGTTCAGATGTTCTGCCTAATCAAATCTTCCATTGAAGCTTTCTTTGGTTTTTAGTTCAGTTATTGTATTGTTTTTATTCCTAAAATTTATATTTTTTATTGTTTCTATTTTAGTGTCAAATTTATCATTTTGCTTATGAATTGTTTTCCAAAGTTAATTTATTATTCTTTCTGAAATTTCTTGTAGTATCCCAAACTTCTTTAAGGGTTTTATTCTGAATTTGTTCTCAGTCATTATACGGATCTTTATTTCTTCTGGGCCCATTACTGGAGCTTTATTAGTTTCTTTTGGAGGTGTCATATTTCTTTGAGTTTTTATAATCCTTGTCCCTTTACATTTATGCTTGGAAATTTGAGGAGACAGTCACCTCTTCTGGCCTTTGCAAGTGTTCTTTGGTGGTGATAGGCATTTAGTATTTAGTCTAACTAGGGATTATGGATGGGCTGACTAGTAGCAACCACAGAGAGGCAGAACTTGGTGTAGGGTTTTCTAGTTGAACTGGGTCACTTCTGTGCTCTGAGGTCAAATGGTATTGCTAGTTGTGCTCTGTGGTCTGCTGAGACCACTGACTTGGCTCTACTATCAGGTGGGAATGCTGGTTAGTCTCTGTGATCATCTCTAATTGAGCAGGATTGCAGGTTGTCTTCCTTGGCTAGGCAGTACTATTGTTTGGATATGTAGTTGGGCAGGGCTATATGATGGACTCTGAAACTAGGTGAGGTCTCTGGGGTTGCTGCTTGGCCAAATGGGTGCACAAGGCCAGAGGCTATGCTTTACAGAGATGTGTGGACTTAGGCTTATGCAGATCATCAAGCTTTGGTGGAGTCACTGCTCTGTGGTTGGAGTTGGGTGGGGCCAGATGCTCCTTCTGTGGCATCCTGGCTTGGGGAAGACTTTATGGGAGCACTGAAACTTAGCTGGATCACCCTTTCACCAATAGGGTTGGGTGGAGCTAGATGCCCTTTCCATGGGTAATTGCTGACCTACAGTTGACTTTTGCCCCATGGGAGGCTTAACCAGAACATCAAGGCTTTATGGAGAAGTTGGCTAGAGGTTCAAGCTTACAAGACTAATGGACTATGTTTCCTACTGGGTAATGTTGGCTAGTTTGTTTGGTGTGGCACATCCATTGGCTAGAATGCAGAGCAACCACCAAGATCCTGGTCTCTGTGATCCCCACCTCTGTTCTTTGTTTCTAACTTATCTCATGGAGTTTAGCTCTGCTAGTATTTCCAATTTTTCCTGTTGGACAAGACAGGAGTGAGCCTCCTGCAAAAGGTCCTAGAATGGTACATAATCTGAATGTCTGCCTCCAACTCACTTTTTCTGTTGCAGAAACCATGGGTCCAGGAAAATTCTCTGTGTGTGGCACTGGGCCAGCTTGGAAAGTGGACAGCATGGTCAGAGAGAACCATTCCTCTTACCAGTTAATTGCAGCTTTTCTTGGTTTTTTGTTATAAGGGAGTGTCCCAGTCTCACTCCCAAGGTATGGGATATTTACAATGGTATTCTTGCCTGTGATAGTTGCTAGTTGGATTTCTGTAGGAGAAAGTGAAGCCAAAAACTCCTATTCCATCATCTTGCTGGTTTCACTTCTGGATGAGATTTCTTTAAGATAGTGTTTGGAGTATGAAGCAAAGGTGGCAGAGAATAAAACTCAAGTGAACATTTCAGAGTTAGGTGGAAGAAAAGAAAGCCATAAATACAAAAAGTCAGTATGCTTCAATAAATCTCTTTCATTAAATTAAGTAGGTTTTTATTTGAAAAGTATTTTTCTTTTTTTAACCTTTTTTAATATCAACTGCTATTCAAATGTAAATTTAAAAGTATTCCATCAAGTGATTTAGGGAAGATGTTACATCTTATCTTTATGGATGTACTTTTATATGTTTCTCCATAGTGACTTCAATTTGGGCCTCTATTTCAGCTAGTGACAGAAAGTCTACTATTGCCAGTTCATAAACCTATGATGTCCAGGTTTAATGTGGATAATTAAGAATTCAAACTAAATTAATTTGTTCTCCTCTCTTCATTTTCTCGCCTTCTTCCTGAAGGTGATCTAAATAGTAATGTTTTTTGGGGGCACTTAGTATATTATTCTAATATCAAGGGAAGGTTGTCTGCAAGGAATGTCATCTTCCATTTTTAACAGCTTCCACAGAGATGTCACTGATGGCCTGGCCTTTGGCACCAGACTTACCATCCCAGATGTAGCCTCTAGTGGTCAAATTCCCACATACTATGGGTCCTTGTCCTGACTCTCAAACTCTGAAGATTTGTCAGCTGACTCATTATTTTAGAGAATACTTTGGAGCTCTCAGGTGCTTTTACAATGCTGAGTCTGGTGCATGTACCTGAGCAACTCCATCAGCTGTAGTTCTTGAATATTTCAATTTACTGTGGCTCAAGTGGTTTCTCTATGTGGCTTTCACTTTCCCCAAGGATGTGGATCTCTCTACTTTTCAGAGACCTAGACAGTATCACATTATATCCCCTCCAACCTCCTCCTTCCTTCAGCCATCATACTTTTTCTTTTTTTAGGCAAGTAAAACTAATGTATATTAGTTGGCATTTTTTCACTAACCTCTGGTGCATGGGACGTATTTTATATCATGAATCTCACAACTTTGCTCTTGATATGCAAAGGCCAGTTTTCTATAATCTCAAGAGAAATATTTTTTCTCAATAAAGCCTGCATATTGCATATCAAAAACACATTAACTTTTAATCTAATGTCTGCATGTAATTTACAAAATCTATTTAGCTTGGCTTAAAACCAAGCTTTCTGCTCAAGGCCACCATACACAGAAAGTGAGAGATGCTACCTGAATTATGAGAGAAAGGAAGGATTACATTAAAAGCTAGAAAACAGCAAGCTTTTCATATATCACAATATTATCCCATTAGTATTCAACACTTATTTCTGTGATAGCCAAAATAGGCTATCTTCTGTAACAAAGAAGTCCAAAAATCTAATAAAAGATATTCCTTGCTCAGTATCCAAAGCAATGTGAGAAGTTGGTGGATGGAGGAGTAGATGATGGTGATGCTCCTTCAGGGACCTATGCTCCTTCCATCTGCTGGCTCCACTATCCTTCAAGGCCTCAGAGTACTCAGAGTATTCCTCTGGTTTCTGCATCTGGCAGAAGACAGGAAAGAGAAAGTGAGTGGAAGGCCCCATGGGGTATTTTATGGATTAGTCAGTGTGGTAGGCAGAATTCTGAGATGGTGCACAAGATTTCCCACCTCCTGGTATACACACTCTGTGAATATGAGAGATGTCACTCCTATGATAAGGTTATGCTGTCTGAGACAGTTGATTTTTAGAAAGGGAAATTATCCCAGTGGGCCTGATTTAATTACATGAGACTTGGGTCAGAGACTAGAAATCAGAAACCCAAAACAAAGAGAATTGATATGTCATAAATTTTCCATTGCTGGCTTGAAACTAGAAGGGGCCATGTGGTAAAGACCTGAGAGCAATCCCCAGCAGACAGGCAGCTAGTAGAGAAATGGAATCTCAGTTCTACAGCTGCAGGGAAATGAATTCTGCCAAGAACCAATGAACTTGGAAAATTCTGGAGCCCCAGATGAGATCCACAGCCCCCACCCCTGCCCCTTCAACGTCCTGTGAGATGACGAACAGAGTATCATGCCCCAACATCTGACCTAAAGAAAAGGTGAGATAATTAATTTGCATTGTTTAAAGTTGTTTAGTTTGTGGCAATTTCTTAGGCAGCAACAGGAAACTGATATGGCTTGGAAGTGACTTGCCTCACTTTCATCTAAACTGCATTAGCCAAAATTCAAGCATATAGCCCACCTATCCGCAGCAGAGGCTGGGAAATGTAGATTAGCTTGTTCCTAGGAGCAAAAGAAAATGAGTTGGTGAGCACATAATGATGACTTTGCCACTATTATCTATTTTAACCAAAGGTAAGCAAGCCATATTCTTCAGGGCCTTTAAAATATATATGTTGATATTCACCTAACATTTAATCTGATTCACTCATTTAATTTTCTCACAAGAATGATAAATGTAATAAGCGTAACAGGCTCACTGGAGACTAATGCCAATCATATTTAACTTTTAGGCCTGATTTTCATCTGAATTTATTAAGTGAGCCTCAACAAGTTATTTAGTCGCTCCATCTCATTCATTTCTGTTTCTATAAAATAGCACGCAGATAATCCAAATCATACAAGGAATGACAGATACTAAACTTTTCATAGAATACCTGAGAAGGAAAGCTTAGGTACAGCCTTAACAGGCATGGAAATGAATACTATTATTCCCTCTTATGTAGCTTCTTGACTGTATCAATGTACTCAGATAGTCTCAGTGGGAAAATCAATATATCTAATGCTTGAGCTCATTATTTTTTCTCTGCCTTTCTCTAAGGAAATGTTTTTGACATAAAGTTAATATATGATTAACTTATGTAAATGTAATTTTTAGTGAGCCTTTGCTCATTTTATTCTGACTATTCTCCCACAGATTTTATCCACAAGTCTTTTTTATCCATCACCTATACTCTCTCTCCAACCCAGGTTTATGTCTAGAGTTCCAAACCCGTATTTTCAGCTTCCTAATCAACATTTTAACCTAGTTAAATAAAGCTCTTTGAGACCTAACAACATTTCAAAAATTGTACTCACCATATTTCAGCCCAAACTCACAATATGTCATTTCCGAGCCCTGTATTTCTTATCTTACTGAATCATACCACATCCCTGATGTTCCCCAACTCAGAAAATTGGGGTAATCCTAAGCCCTTCTTTTTCTTTTATGTCATCTAATTTTTCATCAGGTCCTGCCTTCCCTATTTTCTAAATGTTTTTCAGACTTGTCTTCTACTCACCATTCCCACTAGATTTCATTAGCTCAGGCTCCCTTATTTCTTACCTAGAATGCTAGAATAGCTTTTATTTATTTATTTATTTTCTTCTTTATTGAAGTATACTTTACATATCATGCCTTTACTCCATTTTAAGTGTACAATTAAATGATTATTAGTGAATTTACCAAGATGTATAGTTAATCACATAAATCAGTTTTAGAGGATTTCCTTCCCCCTTTAAATTGATTTCCCTGACTGACCCCGGTCTATCAGATTATCTGCCACATAGCTGTAAGA
>CAUYRT010002284.1:0-34002 GCA_963574885.1 Lepilemur ruficaudatus
TCCCAGCTACTGGGGAGGCTGAGGCCGGCGTTTGGCCTGACCCCATAATTTTGTGGTTGCTGCGTGCTTGGCTTTTGCCACAGCAATCTCGCCGGGCAAAATGTGTGACACATTTTTACAAAAAAAAAAAAAAAAAAAAAAAAAAAAGCAACAGGAGAGAAAAAGATTCACAAAGGTAACAATTAAACCGATAAAAGACTTCTCAACAGCAAAAATAGTTGCTAGGAGACAATGAAATCTTATCGAAGTGTTAAGGAAAATAATGGTCAATCTAAAGCTATCAACAACTATATAAAAGTCAGGGCAAATTAAGCATAGACATAAAAAAACGTTTTAGTTATACCAAGACTGAGATTACTACATATAAATCCTTGCTAAAAATGTTAAAAAAAAGGAAAGTGAGCCCAGAGGAAAAGAGTAGGACACAAGTAACGCTGAGTAAAAAAGGGATAAACTTGGTAAATCTAAATAAACAATGACTGTTAGGGCAAAAGACTAATTTGGGGCGGGGTCAAAACAAATTGGAACTAAAATACCGGCCACTACAAACTAGAAGGAGGGAGTGGAGAAGCACAAGTTAAAACTGGAATTTCTAAGGTACTGTGCTTGAAAGCCCAGGCATACCCCCCTGCACTTCGTTTTACTCCACTGTGCAGATAACGCGCTTTCACAAACTGAAGGTGTGCGGCAACCCTGCTTCCTGCAAGTCTGACGGCACCATTTTCCCAACAGCCTGTGCTCACTTCATGTCTCTGGGTCACACTTTGGTAATTCTTGCAATATTTCAAACTTTTTCATTATTATTGTATCTATTATGGTGATCTGTGATCACTGATCTTTGCTGTTACTGTTTCAATTGTTTTGGGGAGCCAAGAGCCATGCCCAATTAAGACAGCGAACTTAATTGAAAAATGTTGCCTTGTGTTCTGACTGCTCCACCAATTGGCTGTTCCCCCATCTCTCTCTCTCTTCTTGGGCCTAGTCCCTGAGACACAACAATACTGAAATTAGGCCAATTAATAACCCTACAATGGTCTCTAAGCGTTCAAGTGAAAGGAAAAGTTGCACTCCTCTTACTTTAAATCAAAAGCTAGAAATGATTATGTTTAGTGAGGAAGGTATGTTGAAATCTAAGACAGGCTGAAACCTAGACCTCTTGCTCCAGTTAGCCAAGTTGTGAATGCAAATGAAAAGTTAGTTATTAAAGGAAATTAAGTGCTACTCCATATTGTCCTTAAGGTATGGGGGACAGGGCGGGGGGGTGGTGGTGAGAAAAAAAGTGCTACTCCAGTGAACACATGAATGATAAGAAAGTGAAATAGCCTATTGCTGTTATGAAGAAAGTTTTAGTGGTCTGAATAGAAGCTCAAACCAGCCATAACAGTCCCTTAAGCCAAAACTAATCTAGAGCAAGGCCCTTAACTCTCTTCAATTCTAAGGCGGCTAAGAGGTGAGGAAACTGCAGAAGAGAAGTCAGAAGCTAGCAGAGGTTGGTTCATGGGGTTTAAGAAAAATACTCATCCCATAACATAAAAGTGCAAGTGCTGACATAGAAGCTGCAGCAAGTTACCCAGAAGATCTAGCTAAGATCACTGATGAAGGTGACTACACTACACAACAGATTGTCAATGTAAACGAAACATCCTTCTATTGGAAGATGACATCTAAGACTTTCATAGCTAGAGAGAAATAAATGCCTAGCTTCAAAACTTCAAAGGACAGGCTGATTCTCTTTGTAGAGGCTATTCCATCTAGTGACATTGAACAGAAGCCAATGCTCACTCACTACTCTGAAAATCCTCCAGCCCTTAAGAATTATGCTAAATCTACTCTGCCTGTGCTCTACAAATGGAACAATAAAGCCTGGTTGACAACAGGGCTTACCAAATATTTTAAGCCCACTGTTGAGACCTGCTTAGACAAAGAGATCCTTTTCAAAGTATTACTGTTCACTGATGATGCACCTGGTCACCCAAGAGCTCTGATGGAGATGTACAAGGAGATTAGTGTTATTTCATGCTTGCTAATACAACATCCTTCCTGCAGCCCACGTATCGAGGAGTAATTTCAACTTTCAAGGTTTATTATTTAAGAAATACATTTTATAAGGCTATAGCTGCCATAGACAGAGATTCCTCTGATGAATCTGGGCAAAGTAAATTAAAAACCTTCTGGAAAGGATTCACCATTATAGATGTCATTAAGAACATTTCATAATTCACGGGAGGTCAAAATATCAACATTTGGAATAAGTTGATTTTAACCCTCATGGATGACTTTGAGGGTTCAAGACTTCAATGGAGGAAGTCACTGCAGATGTGGTGAAAGTAGCAAGAGAACCAGAATTAGAAGTGGAGCCTGAAGATTTGACTGAACTGCTGCAATCTCATGATAAAACTTGAAGGGATGAAGAGTTGCTTCTTACAGATGAGCAAAGAAAGTGGTTTCTTGAGATGGACTCTATCGGTGAAGATGCTGTGAACACTGTTGAAATAAACACAAAGGATTTAGAATATGACATAAACTTAGTGAAGCAACAGCAGGGTTTGAGGGGATTACCTTCAGTTTTGAAAGTTTTTCTGTGGGGAAAATGTTTACCCAACAGCACTTCATGTCACAAGAAATCTGTTATGAAAGGAAGAGTCCACCAGGGTGGCAAATGTAATTTTTGTCCAATTGTAAGAAACTGCCACAGCCACCCCAGCCTTCAGCACCCACCACCCCGATCAGTCAGCACCGTCAACACCGAGGCAAGACCCTCCACCGGCAAAGAGATTATGACTTGCTGAAGGTTCAGGTAAGTGTTGGTATTTTTTAGCAATAAAGTATTTTATTAAAATTAAGGTATGTACATTGTTTTTTAGACATGCTGTTATTGTACACTTAATAGACTACAGTATAATGTAAACATAACCTTTATAATATATGCACTGAGAAACCAAAACATTCGTGTGACTTGCTTTATTGCGATAGTAGCTTTATTGTGGTGGCCTGAAACCAGACCTGCACGATTTCCCAGGTATGCTTGTACACACATGACTTTGGCCACTGGTGTTGGTCCAGGGATGGCGATATGCTCCATCGGAACTATTTAAATGCTCCCTGGGATTGGAACATAGATGATGAAAGAAAAAACCCCTTCCTCTGGCTTTCTAGGATAGAGGCTGTGACTAAGAGACAGCCCAAGGCCCTGGTGCCCCAAATCTATCTGTAGAGTGAAGCTACAGAGGGGCAGGCAGGCCTGAGAGCTAAATACAGAGAGAGGTGCTGCTGGGGGTGCTAGTCCAACCTGGCCAGAAGGAAGAGGCGTCCCTCAACTTCATAGGTATTCATACATGGGCAATGGCTACGTGTTTTTGACTTAAGCTACTTTACATCGTGTTTCCATGACTTGGAACTGAAAGAGTTGTCTGATACATCTTTTCATGTATCTGTTACTGAATGAAAGGGTTTAGATGTCCAAAAAGAAACCACAGGAATCAAATACAATATGCTTCCTACGGATGCTCAATTTGTATTCTAAAACTTGATGGACTATTGAAACATTACATTAATAACCAGTGAGTTCTGCACTCTCAATTCACAGCTAAACTGTCAAAGGGTATCTCATTCAATATTCCGCCAGAATTCTCTGGAGGAGTAACATGAATTTTCAGAGGGAAACTTGAATACTGGAATGAATTCTAAAAAGGAAAACCCAAATGCAAAGGGAATAATACTTCCTGCAGTAATTCGGACATTGCCTTTTTCTTGCTGCAGATCCACGCCTTGCCCTGGGCCATGGACCCTACATTCCCAAGGAGACGCAACGTTATTACTGGAGAACAGAGAATGACCTTTTGTTTATCTCTCTGTAGTTTTGTGCTATTCCACAGCTTTATACCATTGTCCCTTTGGTGTCTTCTTGTCCTAGAAATGTAATTACTTTCTCATAATAGTGCTGCACATTGTCATGGAAATGATGAGATCACAAATAAGGAGTGGAGGCTCTATGGCAGCAACCCTGACAGAGGGAGAAATCTGGATAATTGGACTCTCCTTGCAAGAGCAAAGGCTGCTGTGAGCTGCAAAGTTGTAAATCATGATGAATGCACTGTCCATGTTTGTTTTTGAAAATTGATTAATTTCATACTTTGTTCCAAGAAGGATTCAAGTTGCTTACAAAATTCATATAACATAATAAAATTAAAAATAAGTAAGCCAAAGACCAAGTCAAAGAATAAAAAAGAAATCCATGAAAATGGAAGCAGGCAAAAATACCCCAATTTCTGCCCAAAGATCCCGTATGCTTCCCTGAAACGGGCCATTGATGTGTCTTGAGCCTTCCAGCACCCAGAGTACAGAGAAAAACATGTTATGCTTCATGATTCAGAGTCATGAAATCAAATCAGTTGTTTAGGAAAAGCATGGTTTTTTTTCCAGGTACTGAAAACGGAGGGAAACTCCTCCTCCAGTGTTCTTAGGACGATGGTGTGCTGCAACGTCCTGAACAGCACATCTGCACAGAATAACTCTAAGACAGTTCCAAGTTTGAGCAGGGGTTTTGCGTGATGTCCCTCAAGGCAGACTGAAGGTATTAAAAGTCCAACTCTGTGAAACTGATGCTAGATGGGGCAAAAGCAATGAGGTCTGCATGTGCTGCTCATGGATTAGCTTTCCTGTTCCAGGGTAAATTTAGAGGGGAGCACACAGGAAACGCTCCTAGGGGCTGCTTCACCAAGACGAGCACACGAACACACCAGCAGACACGCAGTGGGCTTCTACCGTGCATGCGGGCCTGGCTCGGAGCCAGTGATCTAGTAGGAGAAGTCAGCATTCGACCACTCACCTGAGTTTGGGATATTCACAGGGAGCCTGGACTTGGGTGGCACATGCCATGGCACATCCCTGCACGTGCCCACGCTCCCTCTCACGTGCTGCACGATCACTCATGGCAGTCCTCAGGCCTGGAGCACCCCCTCCCTCCCCTCTGTCACTCACTTCTCGGCTCAGAGCAGGGTTCCCAACTGGGAGCCATTTTGCTCTCCAGAGGACGCTGGACAATAGTGGAGACAATTTTGGTTGTCGCAACTGGGAGGGGTGCTGCTGTCATCTAGTGAGTAGGGGCCAGGGATGCTGCAAGACATCCTCCAGCACAGGACAGCCCTGCCACAAAGAATTATCTAGCCCCAAATACCCACAGTGCCGAGACTGAGAAACCTTTAGGAAGACTGAGCTGAGTGGCCCTCTGGTCCCCTCCAATGATAACAGTTAGCACTGACATGGTGGATATTCTGGGCCAGCCACCATTCTAAGTACTTTACCTGTACAAACTCACTTACTGCTCCCAACAACCCTTTAAGGTAGGTATTACTATGAACTGTCTTTGACAGCTTAGCACCTCAAGGCTCAGAGAGATTAAGTAACGGATCCAGGATGACACAGCTAGGAGGCGGCAGAGCTGAGAGTTGAACTAAGAGAGCCCATCTCCAGAATCTAGAATCCGTTCTCGGTGCCCTGGTCACACCTTCCTCGCGGCGTCGTGACCGCCTCTCTCCCGGTCTCTTCTCCTCACCGGCCAGTGGACTCTGCGCACAGGGACCTGCGTTCTCACTAACGTGCCTCTGCATTAGCACGCCGCCAGGAGCACGGCACACACTCAGGAGGGAACGGGCCACACAGACCCAAAGCACGCGTGCTCTGTGCGGCACCCTGGTCGGCCACTCGTGTCCACCACAAAGGTGGGGTGTGGTGCAGAGGAGGGGGTGGGGTGGAGCGCGGTGGGAAGGAGGGGTGCTGGGCTCTGCGTGCTGTTTCAGTCACTGCCTACAGGAAGCTCCTCTTTCTCTGGCCTCCACTTGAAACGTAGGCCAGGAACCCCCTTTCACCTAAGAATGACCCCCTGGCCTCTCCACAGCCTCTTCCTGCCCCAGGGAGCAGAGGTGCCATATCTGACCAGCGAGTCCAGAAGGACGAGCGGCTGTGTCGGGCGCAGCCCCTTCGCTCCCCTCCCCCCGCCCCAGGACCCGCCCGCAGCTGCCCTCCCTCTGCTCCCTGCCGTGGCCAGGCCCTGGCCGGTGGCCTGAGGGTGACCATGGACACATGAAAACTATGTATATTCTGCTGTTATTAGGTAAAGTGTTCTATAACTGTCAATTAGGTTCTGTTGGTTGAGGAAATTGTTCAGTTCTCTTACGTTTTTGCTGACTTTTGGTTTAGAAGTTTTATCAGTTGCTACCAGTTGGTGTTAAAGTTCCCAATTATAATTGTGGATTTTTCTATTTCTCTTTTGAGCACTATCAATTTTTGTTTCCTGTATTTTGTAGCTCTGATATTTGACTCATTACTCATTATTATTTGACTCATTTTTTTCTTTCGAGACAGGGTCTAGCACTGTCACCCAGGCAGGAGTGCAGTGGCATCAACATAGCTCACTGCAACCTCAAACTCCTAGGTTGAGGTGATCCTCTTGCCTAAGCCTCCCAAGTCACTAAGACTACAGATGTGCTCCATTATGCCTGGCTAATTTTTTATACTTTTTGTAGAGATAGGGTCTCGCTCTTGTTCAGGCTAGTCTTGAACTCATGATTTGAAGCAATCTTCCTGCCTCTGTCTCCCAGAGTGCTTGGATTACAGGCGTCAGCCACTGTGCCCAGCCTATTTGACTCATTTTAATTTGATATTATACTATATCATATTACCATATATAAATAAACCAGTTTATTCATGTATCTCCTACTGAGAGGGATAGTTGTTTTTTTAACTTTTCCTCTGTTATAAGCAATGCTGCCATGAGGGTCTCCAATCTTTGTGCTTACATACACAAGATAACTTATTAAACAAATATTCATTGAGTACCACCTATGTGACAGTCACTGATTTAGGTGCTTTGGACACATTATCAAGCAAAAGAAATCATATCCCTGCCTCCATGATGCCTGAGGTAAACAAGGCACTTGTCCTACAGTGAGCATGTAGGAGAATGCAAGTCACGCTGATTATGAGAATGAGTGACTAAATGAATAAAGTTAACTTTCTGATGTTAAGCATATTGAGTGTTTAACATGTACCACATCCTTACTCCTACACTCCTTACAATAACTCCAGAGGCATGCGCAAATATATCTATTGTACTAAGGAAGAAACTGACGCATCTGAAGAGTGTAGCTTATTGAAAGTCATACACATGATTTATTTTTTAAAACGGGTGGAGGGGTATGGCAAATGGCCAATGGACCAATGGCAAATGGACAATCTTTTCAGTAAATGATTCTGTGTTAATTAGATATCCATATGAGGAAAAATAAACTTTGACACAAACTACACATAATATGCAGATAGTTTCAGATGGATTGTAGATCTAAATGTGCAATGTAAAACAATAAAACTTCTAGAAAAAGCTGAGGAGAAGATCTTAACTTTAAGGTAGACAAAGATTTCTAAATAGGATGTTAAAAGCACTAATCATAGGAATATGTTAATATGTTAGACTTGATTAAAATTAGTAATTTCAGTTCTCAAACACACAGAGTATAAAGCAAATGAGGAAAACAATTTGTTAACAATTTGGAGATATGTTTAAAGCATATATATTTCTTTGTAATATTTTTGAAATTTTTGTAACTTTGAAATTATATCAAAATTAAGTTGTCAAAACACACATGTATACACACACTCAGACATATACACAATTTAGTTGTCAAAACACACATGTACACACACACATACACCGACACACATACTCAGACACATAACACATAAATGCTGTTATCCCCAAGGTGCCAGTAGGAAAATAACTGAAAAATATAGTAAAAGAAACAATAAAGGAATTAAAATGCTAACTAGAAAATGTTTGTATTACACAAAGGATAGCAGTAGTGGAGGAATAGAAGTGAAAAATATAAGACACCTAGAAAAATAGCAAAGTCGTATACATAAAAACTAACTTATCAGCAATTACATTAATGTAAATGGGCTAAACATTCCAATTAAAGAGCAGAGATTAACAGAATGGATAAAATAAAACATGATTCAATTCTATGCTGTTTACTAGAGACATACTTTACATTAAAAGGAATAGACTTAAAGTAAAAAAATGGGAAAATATAATGCATGCAAATAGTAACCAAATGAGGAGCTGAAGTGACAATATTATTATCAGAAAAAATAGATTTTAAGATAAACATTGTTACTAGAGACAGAGAAAGACATTTGATAAAAATGTTAATCATGAAAATATAACAATTATAGACATATATGCACTTAACAACAGAGTCCCAAAATACGTAAAACAAAAACTGACAAAATTGAAGAAAGAAATAAGTGAACAGTGATAGTTGGAGACCAAAATAGCCCATTTTCAATAATGAATAGAAACACTACGAAGAAAATATATAAGAAAACAGAAGAATTGAGTTACGCTAGAAATAAAAAACCAAAAAAACCTAACAGATGTCTATCAAACAACCAACAATAGCAGAATACACATTCATCTCAAACACACATGAAACATTCTCTAGTTTATTCTCTAGGATAAAAATTATGTTAGGCCACAAAACAAATCTCGATAAATTTAAAATGACTGAAATCATACAGAATGTGTTCTTTGATGACAAAAAAGGAAAACAGAAATCAATAACAAAAGGAAATTTTTGAAACTCATAAATATATGAAAATTTAACAACATACTTCTAAATAACCAGTGGGTCAATGAAGAAATAACAAGGAAAATTAGAAAATATTTTGAGATGAGTGAACAAAAATCCAGCTTATAAAAACTTGTAAGATGCAGCTTAAGCAGTGCTTAGTGATGAACTCCTTTATTAAAAGAGACAATCTTAATAACATTCTACCTTAAGAAACTAGAAAAGGAAAAACAAACAAACTCCAACAAACAAAAAGAAATAACAAAGATAAGAGCAGAAATTAATGAAATATACAATAGACAAACAGCAAAAAAAAAAAATTTTGAAAGGTTGACGAAATTAAAAATCTTTAGCTAGATTGACCAAGAAAAAGAGAAAGCAAATTCAAATTATTAAATTCAAAATGAAATAAAAACATTATTATCAACTTTACAGAAATAAAAAGATTATAATAGAATAAAATATATATCAACAAATTATATAACTAGATGAAATGGACAAATTAATAGAAATATGTAAATTACCAAAATGCATTCAAGAAGAAAGAGAAAATCTGAATAGGGTTTTAGTAAGTGAAAATATTGAATTAGTAATACAAAATAATAAATTTAAAACTACCCACAAAGTAAAGCCCAGACCCAGACAGATTTACTGATTAACTGTGCCAAACATTTAAAGAAGAACTAACAACAAACTTTTTCAAACTCTTCCAAAGACTAGAAAAGAAGAAAATACATTGCCAAGTCATTCTAGGAAGTAAGTATTACCCTGATACCAAAACAAAAGACATCTTAAGAAAAGAAAACTACAGCCCAATATCCTTCATAAATACAGACACAAAAATCCTCAACAAAATGCTAGGAGCAGAATCCAGCAACATATAAAAGAATAATACTTCATAACCAAATAGGATTTATGCCAGAAATGCAAGGTTGGTTTGACATATGAAAATCAATGTAAAATATGATATTAATAGAATAAAAGACAAAATCTATATGATCATCTCAATATATGCAGAAGAAGCATTGAGAATATTCAACACTCTTCCCTGATAAAAATATTCAACAACCTAGGAATAGAAGGAGGCTTCCTCAATTTAATAAAGGGCATCTACAAAAATACCCCACAACCACATCAGACTCAATGGGCAAATACTGAATGTGTTCCCTTTAAGATCAGGAACAAAACAAGGATATCAGCTCTCACAACTTCTGTTCAATACTGTACTGGAAGCTCTGGTCAGGGTAATTAGGAAAGAAAAAGAAATAAAAGCTACCTAGATTGGAGAGAAAGTAAAATTATTTTTGTGCCAATACCATGCTGTTTTGGTTACTATAGCCTTGTAGTATAATTTGAAGTCTGGTAATGTGATGCTCCAGATTTGTTTCTTTTGCTTAAGATTTCTTAGGCTATTCAGGCTCTTTTCTGGTTCAAATGAAGTGTTGAATTATTTTTTCTAGATCTATGGAATACGAGGTTGGTATTTTGATGGGGATTGCACTGAATTTGTAAATTACTTTGGGAAGTATGGACGTTTTAACAATGTTGATTCTACTGATTCATGAGCGTGATATGTTTTCCCATTTGTCTGTATCATCAGAAATTTCTCTCCTCAGTGTTTCATAGTTCTCTTTGTAAAGATCTTTCACCTTCTGAGTTAAGTATATTCGTAAGTATTTTATTATTTTTGTAGCTATTGTAAATGGTATTAAGTCTTTGTTTTGACTCTCAGCTTGACTGTTATTGGTGTATAGGAATGATACTGATTTGTGCATGGTGATTTTGTAACCTGAAACTTTGCTAAATTTATGTATCAATTCCCAAAGTCCCTTGGTGGAATCTTTGGGGTTTTCTAGATATAAGATCATGTTGTCAGCAAAAAGTGATAGTCTGTCCACCCTTTTTCTGATTTGGATACCACTAATTTGTTTCTCTTGCCTGATTTCTCTGGCTGGGACTTCTAGGACTATGTTGAACAGAAGTGGTGACAGTGGGCATCCTTGTCATGTTCCCATTCTTAGTGGGGATGCTTTCAACTTTTCCTGATTCAATATGATGCTGGCTGTGGGTTTGTCATGTATCTTTTATAATTTTGAGATTAGTTCATTCTATGCCAAGTTTGTTGAGGGTTTTTAGCATGAAAGTGTGTTTTTGTCAGTGCTTTTTCTGAATTTACTAAGATGATCATATGATCTTTGTTTTTGTTTCTGTTTATGTGGTGAGTCACATTTATTGATTTATGTATATTGAACCATCTTTGCATCACTGGGATGAAGCCCACTTGATTATGGTGGATTACCTTTTGATGTACTGTTGAATTCAGTTTGCTAGTATTTCCTTGAGGATTTTTGCCTTTATGCTCATAAAGGATATTGGTCTGTAGTTTTCTTTTTTTGTTATATCCTTTCCTGGCTTTGGTATCAAGGTGATACTAACTTCTTGATGTTACGGAATAATTTCTGTAGTACGGGTACCAACTCTTCTTTATAAGTCTGATAAAATTCAGCTGGGAATCCATCTGGTTTGGGTTTCTATTGGTTAGAATATTTTTTATTGCTGCTTCAAACTCATTGCTTGTTATTGGTCTGTTCAGGAATTCTATTTCTTCCTGATTGAGTCTTTGGAGTTTGTGTGTTTCCAGGAATTTGTCCATTTCCTCTATGTTTTCAAGTTTATGTTCATAGAGATTTTCATAGTACTCACAGATGATACTTTGTATTTCTGTGGTATCAGTTGTAATATCTCCTTTTTCATTTCTGATTGAGCTTATTTTGGTCCTTTCTCTTCTGTTCCTGGGTAACCTTGTAAGAGGTCTATCAAAGACCAGTGGAACAGAACAGAAAACCCAGACCAAAAAAAAAAAAAAAAAAGCCACACACAGCCAACTGATCTTTGGCAAAGCAGACAACACTATACAATGGGGAAAAGAAGCCCTACTCAATAAGTGGTACTGGGACAACTGGATGGCCACCATGCAGAAGAATGAAACAGGATCCATATCTCTCACCACTCAACAAACTTATTTCAAGGTGGATAAAAGACTTAAATGTAAGGCATGAAACCATAGGAACTCTAGGAGAAAATGTTGAAAAAACTCTTCTAGATATCAGCCTAAGCAAAGAATTTTTGAAGAAGACCCCAGTGGCCATCACAGCAACAACAAAATAAATAAATAAATGGGACTTGATTAAATTAAAAAGCTTCTGCACAGCCAAGGAAATAATCAACAGAGCAAACAGACAACCTACAGAATGGGAAAAAATATTCACAAGCTGTACATCTGATAAAGGACTAACCAGAATTTACAAAGAGCTCAAGCAAATTAGCAAGAGAAAAATCAAACAACCCCATTAAAAAGTGTGCAAAAGACATGAACAGAAGCTTTTCAAAAGAAGATAGACAAATGGCCAATATACATAGGAAAAAATGCTCAACATCTCTAATTATCAGGAAAATGAAAATTAAGACCACAGTGAGATATCACCTTACCCCATTCAGAATAGCCTTTATTAAAAAGTCTGAAAACAATAGATGCTGTCATGTACGCAGAGAGAAAGGAACACTTATACACTGTTGGTGGGACTGCAAATTAGTAAAACTTCTATGGAAAACATTATGGAGATTCCTCAAAGGACTAAAAGTAGACCTACCATTTGATTAAGCAATCACACTACTGGGTATCTACTCAAAGGAAAAGAAGATTTTTCATCAAAAGGACATTGCACCCGAACATTTATTGCAGCACATTTCACAATTGCAAAGATGTGGAATCAACACAAATGCCCATCAAGTCGTGAGTGGATTAACAAAATGTAGTATATGCATACTCTGGAATACTACTCAGTCATGAAAAAGGATGACTTAATGCCTTTTGCAGCAATATGAGTGAAACTGGATACCATTCTTCTAAGTGAAGTATCTCAAGAATGACAAAAACAAAAAACAAAAAACAAAACACCACATGTACTCACTGTTAAATTAGAACTAACTAATGAGTACATGTGTGCACAGAGGGAAGTATAACTCAATGGAAAGCATTGGGGGGAGAAGGAGGAAAGCATGGGTGAAAACCTACCTAATGGGTACAATGAACACTATCTGAGTGACATGCACACTTATAACCCTGACTCAAGCTTTACAAAAGTGATCCTTGTAACCAAAAACATTTGTACCCTTGTAATACTTTGAAATAAAAAAAGAATTACATTTATTCACCACATAAATGGAAGCAAAAACAAAGACCATATGATCCTCTCAATAGATGCAGAAAAAGCATTCGACAAAATTCAACACCCATTTATGATAAGAACGCTTAACAAACTAGGCATTGATGGGACTTACCTAAAAATGATACAAGCCATATATGACAAGCCCACAGTGAATATCATACTGAATGGGGAAAAACTGGAAGCATTCCCACTTAGAACTGGAACCAGACAGGATTGCCCTTTATCACCACTTCAACATAGTGCCAGAAGTCCTAGAGTAATCAGACAAGAGAAAGAAATCAAGGGAATCCAAATGGGGACAGAAGAGATCAAACTATTGCTCTTTGCAGGCAATTTGATCTCATAAACCCCAAAGATTCTGCCATGAGACTGCTGGAATTGATAAACAAATTCAGCAAAGTCTCAGGTTACAAAATCAGTGTACCCAAATCAGTAGCATTCTTAAATGCCAACAACAGTCAAACTGATAACCAAATCAAGGACTCAATGCCCTTCAAAATAGCAACAAAGAAAGTAAAATACCTAGGAATACATTTAAGTAAGGAAGTAAGAGACCTCTACAGAGAGAACTACAAAACACTGAGCAAGGAAATAGCAGAGGATGTAAACAGGTGGAAAACCATACCATGTTCATGGGTCAGCAGAATCAACACTGTTAAAATGCCTATACTACCCAAAGTAATCTACAGACTCAATACAATCCCCATTAAAACACCAACATCATTTCTCACAGATCTAGAAAAAATAATTCTACACTTCATATGGAACCAGAGAAGACTTCGTATAGCAAAAGCAATCCTAGGCAAAAAGAACAAAATGGGAGGCATCAATTTAGCAGACTTCAAGCTGTACTACAGGCTATAGTAACTAAAACTTCTTGGTATTGGCACAAGAACAGGGACATAGACCAGTGGAACAGAACTGAGAACCAGATATAAAACCATCCTCATATAGCCATTTAATCTTTGACAAAGCAGACAAAAACATACACTGGGGAAAAGAATCCTTATTCAATAAATGGTGCTGGGAAAACTGGATAGCCACATGTAGAAGACTGAAACAGGATTCACACCTCTCACCTCTCACAAAAACCAACTCATGATGGGTAATAGACTTAAACCTAAGGCATGAAACTATTAGAATTCTGGAAGGAGATGTTGGAAAAACTCTTACAGACGTCATCCTAGGCAAAGAATTTATGATGAAGACCCCCAAAGGCAATCACAGCAACAACAAAAATAAATAAATGGGACCTGATCAAATTAAAAAGCTTCTGCATAGCCAAAGAAACTATCACAAGAGCAAACAGACAACCTACAGAATGTGAAAAAGTATTCTCATGCTACATATCTGATAAAGGGCTGATAACTAGAATCTATTTAGAACTCAGGAAAATCAGTGAGAAAAAATAAAAAACCCTATCAAAAAGGGGGAAAAAGGCATGAGCAGAAGCTTTTGAAAAGAAGACAGAATAATGACCAAGAAACATGAAAAAATGCTCAACATCTCTAATCATCAGGGAAATGCAAATCAAAACTGCAATGAGATGTCACCTCTCTCCAGTGAGAATGGTCTTTATCAAAAAATCACAAAGCAATAAATGTTGGTGTGGATGCGGAGAGATAGGAACACTCATACACTGCTGGTGGGACTGCAAACTAGTGCGACCTCTGTAGAAAGCAATATGGAGATACCTCAAAGAGATACAAGTAGATCTACCATTTGATCCAGCAATCCCATTACTGGGCATCTACTCAAAAGAACAAAAGACACTCTATATTAAAGACACCTGCACTCGAATGTTTATAGCAGCACAATTCACAATTGCAAAGATGTGGAAACAACCCAAGTGCCCATCAATTCATGAATGGATTAATAAATTGTGACATATGTATACCATGGAGTACTATTCAGCTATAAGAAACAATGGTGATACAGCATCTCTTGTATTTTCCTGGATAGAGCTGGAACCCATTCTCCTAAGTGAAGTATCCCAAGAATGGATAAACAAGCGCCACATGTACTCACCAGCAAATTGGTTTCACTGATCAACACCTAAGTGTACATACAGGAATAACATTCATAGGGCGCCGGGCAGACGGGAGGCGGGAGGGGGGATGGGTGTATACACACATAATGCTTGCGAAGTGCACCGTCTGGGGGATGGACAGCCTCGAAGCTTTGACTGGGGTGGGGACAAGGGCAACATACATAACCTAAACATTTGCATCCCTCTAATATGCTGAAATAAAAAAAAAAGCCAGGGGGAGGATTCAAGGAGGACCAGCCAGTGGGCATATGGAGGCTGTGGTGACCCTGAGCAGCAGGAGGAGCGTCACGGGGAAGGGCGGCGGGGACAGCCCCGGAAGGCTGGGCTTTCTGGAAGCTCAGCTGAGAGGGAAGGAGAGATACAGACAAGCCGTAGATGGGAATCTGGGGCTAAAGTATTGTTTTATTTGTTTTTTAAAGAATGAGAGAGACTTTCGGGGGTTTCTAGTCAGACAAAGGGAAGACAGTAGGCCGGAAGAGGTTAAATATAAAGATCAGAAACAAGAATAAGGACAAGGGGGACATGAGAGAGCTGTTTCTGGGAGGGCAAGGCTGTGGTCCTGAGGGCAGCACGCCTGTCCCTCTGAGCCTGGGTGGACTCAGGTCAGTCCGAGGGCAGGGCCAGGGGTTGGCCCACGATATCTTTGTTTCCTTGGGAAACAGGGCACACTTAGCGAAGAGGAAGGCAAGGTGATTGGATCGTGGTGAGAACAATGATTATTATGAGATTAATAATAACACGCTGACCTTTTTGAACATGCTGGTATTTAATATTTGATCTATAAACATGGTTTCCGGACAGAAAGTTTGAAGGAGGCCGAGTGGCTGTCATGAACTTGTGGTTTCTATTCCCCAACGGTGACACCTGGGTATTCCTTCTACGAGGCCTTCTGCAACACTGACCCCCAACAGCCGCCCTAGGCCCACCTCCAGCCCCTCCTGAGCCAATGCACCCACCCTGCCCTTGCGTGGAACCCAAGCTTTCCTGGCTCCTCCAGACCTGGCACTTTTAGGACTCTCTGGGTTCTGACTCTTAACTCCAGTTAGCCAGGCATCAAGACAACTTGGCGGAAAAGAGGTGCTCCAGTCAGGCCTGAAGGGTTTTGCGGGGAGCATGGGCCGCAGGGAGGGCGCTGGGTGTGAGGGGTGGTGCAGGAGGGGTTAGGAGAGAAGGCAAGTGAGTGTTTGACTGATGAAAGATAAGTAGCCTCTGATGACCTTCAGTTTCAATAAAAGGGTGTGGGCTTTTTTCTGTAGGTGCTAGATGCCCAAAACCTTTGGAGAACCCGAGAACAAGATGGGCCTATGAGAGCAGACTTCTCTAGGCTGGGCTGTACGGGGAGTGTGTGGGAAATGGGGAAGGAAGTAGAAGACAGTGGTGTTGGCCCTGGTTATAAGTGCTTGTGGGTAGGAGGACGTGTCCCTGTGTGACAGACACTCCAGGAGTCTCTCTGCTCTGCCCATGTGCTTTGGGGGTGCACAGCTCCCCACTCTAGCCTGGGAGATGAGGTATCAGACACCACACTGTTGGATCCTTTCTGGGCTCCTTCCTCCTAGACTGGCAGTGGCTTCTGCCACGAGACACCTTGAAGGACGGGAAGGACAGTTTGCTGCCTCTGTCCCCACCTCCGGCCAAACTTCTCTAGGACAGTGGTCTTCATGTTTTTGCCCTCAAAATGAATTTTGAAAATTGTGCATCTTCCTTGAGCATTTTTAAGTTGACATTTAAAATTTTTGATAAGTTTAAGCTGTTGCAAAAGAATGTCATTTATATTAACATGTGAACATCGACATTTTAAATTAAAAATTGTGGCATTACTCTTTAAAACTGTAACAGTGGAATACAAATACTTAAGGAATGTGATAACCTATTATTATCTATTTAAAAACAAACAAACATAGCAAGTTCTTCTTTAATATTCAGAAAGTTTAAAATTGAAATTTAGTTTTAAAAACTTTTGGCGATCGTAAATGTTGAAGTTTCTTCTGGATTGAGTTATCTTTACTCTTAGTACGCAGTTGGTCAAACCAACAAACATTTTGTATGTTGATCATTAGTTATTAAATGCAAAGGTAAGTTTTATCTCAGAGATAGCCCTTGATCTGGATGTATTTGGGGGCTACTATTGTCTTGATCGAAGCAGGATTTCTGCCATCAGAAATTTCTGTGTCTTAGCTGGTGTTCTGGAGGATGCAACACCTTGAAACCACGTATTTAATATTTCTCCTTTTTTAAGGTGGGAGAATTTCAATAGTGAGAGGCTAGAGGGGAATGGATGTGGGCCAAAGGCTTTGACTTTAGGGCCTCTGTCAGGGAGATCAGTGCTAGGATTTGGGAATCGATTCCCTTAAATTGGTTGCTCAAGGGTCCTTGGAACGTCTGCAGATAGCCCTGGGGTACACTTAGCCAAAGAGAGGGGAAAGATCAATTGGGGTGAGAATAAAAACAATGATTATTTTGAGGTTGGTAAATGAATGCAAAATTACAGCTAGAGAGGGGGAATAAGTCGTAGTGTTCTATAGCACTCTAGGGTGACTGTAATTAATGACAATTTATTGCATGTTTTTAAATATGCAATTTTGAGTATTCTTGAAACAAAGAAATGGTAAATATTTGAGGTGATGCATATGATAATTACCCTGATTTGATCATTGTATAATGTATACATGTATCAAAATATCACACTGTACCCCATAAATATGTATAATTACTATTTGTCAATCAAAAATAATAATAAAAGCAAAGAAAAGAATTATAGGTGGAGGAGTAGGGATTTGGATGGAGCCTGGATCTCTGATGATATCACAGAGCTGCTGAAAGAACAATTAAATTCTTTCTTCTTGTTAAAAAAAAAATAGATTGAATGTTATTTCCCATGTGTGCATATTAGTGTTAATCGATTAGTACCAGTTTGATGGTGAGTGCGTGTGGTGCTTGTTTTTCCATTCTTGGGATATTTCACTTGGTAGAATGGGCTCCAGCTCTATCCAGGACAATACAAGAGGTGCTAGATCACTGTTGTTTTTTGTGGCTGAGTAGAACTCCATGGTACACATATACCACATTTTATTAATCCACTCATGTACTGATGGGCACTGGGGTTGTTTCCACATCTTTGCAATTGTGAATTGCGCTACTGTAAACATTTGGATGCAGATGTGTTTAAATTCATAGGGTATCAGGCAGGTGGGAGAGTGGAAGAGGAGACGGGTATATCCACACCTGTCGGATGTGAGGTGCACTGTCTTGGGGATGGGCACGCTTATCAGGCGGTGCAAAGGCAATTTATGTAACCAAAGGGTTTGTACCCCCATAATACTTTGAAATTAAAAAAGAAACAAAATAGGCTGAGCTATTTGAACTTGCTGCTGTGTGATGATATTAGATCCATAAAAACTTAATGTGGTTCAGTCTAACACCTCATGAGATAGTTACTGTAGTCTTGCTATGGGCCTAAGAACTTTACAACACCTCTAAACAGTGCTAGGGAGTATTTCCTCCCATTTTCTAGATGAGGAGGCGGGCTTAGAGAATTTCAGTAACGTCCTCCACGTGACCAGCCAGGAGGGCACAGAACTCTAAATGAGGGATTGCAGATATGCATCCAAAGGCATTTGTGACGTTAAGTTTCTAGAGAAAGCTCATGCAAATCAGAATATTGGGCCCTCATGCTGTGAACTTGTATTACAGGTAAAAAATAAAAGAAGAAACCAAAAAACTTTTCCTTCTCTCTTTCCTCAGATAAACCAATTTGTAGAGCTTCAACTTGACACTGATTGAGTTAATGTGAGAGAACAGAGCCATGAAGCAAGAGCTGAAACAACAACCGTCAAAGAGACCACACTCTGCCTGCAGTCATGCAGTGGAAGCTGACCTCAGAAATAACCCAAATCCGTTCATTCCCCCATGTCTTAGTCGTCTGGGCTGCGATAACAGAATGCTGTAGACTGGCTGGCGGAAACAAGAAACATCTACTTCCTGAAGTTTTGGAGGCTGGAAAGTCCAAAACCAAGCTGCCCGAAGATCCTGGGTCTGGGGAGGGCTCTCCTCCTGTTTGTATGTGGCCACTTTCTTACTATGTCTCCTGTGGGGGCTGGGGTCGTGGTGGGGAGAGAGCAGGAGAGAGAGGGGTGCATGAGCATGCGCAGTCTGGTCTCTTCATCTTGTAAGGGTGCTGATTCCATAATGGGGGCTCTACCTTCATGACCCCATCCAAAGACCCCATCTCTAAATCACATTGAGGGTTAGGTCACCATCCTATTTTGCATGGACACATTCAGTCTATAGCAACACACATTATCTGCTTTGAGCCTCACCAGCCCTGCTATGCGTAGGCCAAGAATGGACAATGTCCCCACCGGGGCTTAGACGAGAAATGACACCACAGTGAAGAAAATGGGGGAGAAGAAACTGGATGTATGGGGTGCTCATCTTGTTCCTGACTCTGTGCTGGGGGCTCCCTGGCCTTAGGTTACTAGGTGACCGCTGCCCACCTCAGCACCCTGGACACATCACTCACCTCTGCACACACAAGTTGACTGTGGACTGGCATTTCGGGAATCTGTGTCTTTGCACACATTCTTTCCTTTGCCTGCAACACTCCTCACCTGGTTATCACCTTCTGATACGTGAAGACACAGCCCAGACAGCCCCTAGTCCCGAAAGCCCTTCCCCTCCGCAGAGGCTTGGCTCTGCAGGGCCGCTCCACTGCACGGCCACCCACCCGTGTAGGTAGGAGCAGAGCTTTGTGGCACACAAGTGTCCCGCTGCCTGGAAGAGCAGCCTTTGTGAAAGGACAGGGACCTGCAAGAAAGGACAGCCACACGGTGGCCCCATGCCATCCGGAGTCAATGTGTTTCCTCCTTCCCTGAAGAGGTGACCAGGCCCAATCCCCCAGCCTCCGCTATCCCGTTCAGCCCAGCCCCCACCAGAGACACAGCCCTGCAGGGCGCCCAGCACCCCAGCCCTGCTCCTGTGTGTGTCCTTACTTTGGGAGGCCCGGGCCTCCTGCTGTGCACCTGGGACTCCAGGTCCAACAGTGATCCCCCGTCTGCAGCCTCTCCTCTGCATGACCCCTTCTTGCCCTGACGCAAACTTGTCTGTCCCCTAATGCCTTTGCCTTCCCTGAAGTTCACGAGTGATGCCTTGTCTTTTCTTGCACCCAACATATTCCTACGCCTAGAGGTAGGTCTGTGTCCTCCTTGTCCCACCTCTGTCTCCCATCCGTTTCTCCCCCTTCTCCTCCCAAATCCCCAGTTCTGTGCAACGTGTGCACCTCCCACCTCACTCCTCCTCGTCGTCATCCATCGTCCATCCTCCTGGCTCTGATGACGTCAGGGCCAACTCACTATGCTCCTCTCTTCCCTTACCCCTGTCCCAGTCCTCAGCGATCATGGCAGCCATGTGGATAATCCACCCACCACCTTTGCACCTTCAAAAATTGTGATTTCATTTTACCTGGCCACCCACTCCCACCGTCAGTAGGTTTGGCTTTGGGGGCCCCTCCTCTCCTGTGTGGTCTCCAGCTGTGGCATGACCCAGGGCTAACCATTCTTCTCTGTCCACGTGGTCTGCCCAGGTGGTCTGCTTGAGTGGCATGGCCGTAAATGCTGTCCGTGGCAAGGGGTCCTGTCCCTCTTTCTCCAGCATTGACTGCCCCAGGTCATTCCACATGCTCCTCCTCCTCCCGTCCCCCTGCAACTCCTACTCACCTTTCGATGCTCAGGCCACATTCTGTGGGGACTTCTGGGGTCCCCATGGAAAATGTATTTCCTCTCTTTCCTGTGCTCCACAGACACCTGTACCTCCGCTAGGTCATTCCTTCGTGCGCCGGGTCATCCTCCCATGAGCCCCTCAAAGGCAGGAGCCATGGATTATTAATTTTTATACCAACAAGTGTAATGGAGCATCGAATAATGACAAGTGAATGCCGTAGGATGAATGAGAAGACGTTATGGGTGATGCAGTGCGCTGGGAATTTGGTTTTAAGGGGCTGTTGGTCAAGGGTGGTCCCTCTCCCACAGCAGGGTCTGGAGGAAGAGTAGAGTTTGGTGTGCGTGTGAAGCAACTGACCTTTCAATATTGATTCTGGATAACACTTGTCAAAACTTTACACGTGAATACGACGTAGTATGTTTTTACCCAAATTTGAAAAAAAAGTGCAGCATGGAATAAGGAAGAAAAGAACAAGTAAGTGAAAAACTTCACACTTTTATTAATAAATTCTTCCCAAGAAAAATTTAAATTCTCAAGTTTCCTCCTTGGTCGTTTTCCTTCACGAATGGCTTCTCTAGTTACAATAGTTGTCCCCGAGATCTGAAAGACAGCAAAACACAAGAAGATACCACGTAAGAAATTTTGTCCCTAAAAATCATCTCCAAAAATTCTTATTTGTATTGCTAAGCCAGTTAAGTCCAATTCTAAGAAAAGAAAAGAAAAGATCACCAGTGGATGCCTACACCATGCGAGCATATCACCCACCTTGCCTGTAACTCTTCCAAGGAGGAACAGGAAACAGTGAATTGGATGAACTGTGTTCTCCGACCATCCCAAGAAAAATTACTTGACATCCCCGGGCCTTGGTTTCTTCAAGTGTGAGCCTTAGAAGGTTATGATAACAATTAATTTACATAACAGTTGCTAAGATTCCTAAGGTCTGGTCCACTGTAAGCGTAAAAAAATTCATTTTCTATTTTATTCTATTTTAGCCAGGGGTTACGCCTAAACTCTGGCTTTGCCTCTTTTAAGCTCCAAGCTAGATCCTCTGTTCCTAGAGCGGGCACTTTCCTTACGAAACTGGGAAATTTCATGGTGGAGTTTTACTGCCAACTCCTACGCGTCCTTCAATGCGTAGGAGTCGTCTGGTAACCACACAGACGCTCCTTGTGGAAAACCCTGCGAGCGGCTTCCCTTTGAGGACGGGCATGGAAAACAATGCAGAAGGCGGTTTAGTCGTGCGCTCGCCACTTTCTGGTCTTCTGTGTGGCTCCATCTGCCTCCTCCCAGTGCCCCAACCCCGAGGGAGGTGGTATGGAAAGTGTGACCACGGGGTGAGGATGAGGCCCCCACTCTTGGACCTCACCCCACAGCTCTGCCAAGGGCATGCATTTCACCAGCACCAACTAGTCGACTGACATGAAAACTGGGCAATTAAAAGTGTATAACCCTGAAGAAGGCCACCTGACAGAGGTCCGTTCCTCTGTATTTACTGACTGGCATGCTCACCCCTCTCCGGGCTGCTCACGCACAAAGGCAAATAGAGTGCGATTTGCCCTTCAGAGGATGGTAGCCGAGGCTGGGCGGAAGGTGCATAAAGGAAGAAATTGCATGTGTGGTACAGCGGAGGCCTACCTCAAGTGCGTCGTGGTGCGAAGAGGCCTCCTTGGCAGCCATGTCCGGGGGAGCCTCGCGGAGGAGGTAATATTCCAGCCGCGTGTCACAGGAAACCAGAGGTTTTCCAAGTGGAAAACGGTGGACAGAAGATTCTAGGTAGAATTCCTGAAGCCTGAAGACAGAACGACAAAGAAGACAGGCATCCGAGGCTAGGACGGTGAGGCAGCCAGGCTGTGAGATCAGGAGGACGAGAAAGATAGCACAGGCCTGTCTGTGTGTGAGTGAGTGTGTGTGAGTGTGTCTGCATGTGTGTCTGTGTGACTGTGTGTGTGTGTCTGTGTGAGTGTGAGTGTGTCTTTGTGACTGTATGTCTGCATGACTGTGTGTGACTGTATGTGTGTGTGCCTGTGTGACTGCATGTGTGTGTGTGACTGTGTGTGTCTGTGTGACTGTCTTGTGACTGTGTGTCTTGTGACTGTGTGTGTCTGTGTGACTGTGTGTCTTGTGACTGTGTGTGTCTGTGTGTGTATGTGTGTGTCTGTGTGACTGTGTGTGTCTTGTGACTATGTTTGTCTGTGTGACTGTGTGTGACTGTATGTGTGTGTGACTGCATGTGTGTGTGACTATACGTGTGTGTGCCTGTGTGACTGCATGTGTGACTGTTTGTGACTGTGGGTGTGTCTGTGTGACTGTGACTGTATGTGTGTGTCTGTTGACTGTGTGTGTGTCTATGTGACTGTGCGTGACTGTGTGTGACTATATGTGTGCATGTGACTGTATGTGTGTGTGTCTGTGTGACTGCATGTGTGTGTGTGTGTGTGTGTGACTGTGTGTGGCTGTGTGACTGTGTGACTGTGCGTGGGGGGCCCACTTAACTCTTGCCCTTTGGGCCCATCTGGCAGGAGTTCTGGACAGCACTGTGACTGCTCACTGGAGTCAGGTTCAGAGCTGCAGGCAGACTCTGGCTTCCAAGCCCAGCGCTGCCGGTGCCTGCCAGGCGCACCTGCCAGTGGTGATGCCGGGTCCCGCCCTGTACACTTGGTTGAGCTACAACAGTGTTTCCTAGAATCTCCTGCCCTGGATAGCTCTGGGTTAGGGTTGGCCAAGAGGAACTTGTGAGAGATTTGAAAGGCATGAGTGACGCAGCGGCCACGACTCTGAGAAGGCCATCACTCAGGCATGGTGACAGACAGACTCAGAATCCCCTGGGTTGCTCTAAGCCTTGCACCCACCCTTCCTCCCGACTGCAGGTGCTGCTGACTGAGCGTTTTGCCTCCAGCAAAAACCCGTGCAGACCCAGAGGGGCAGTAGCCACCAGAGCCACCAACTTCTTGGAAGCGCCTGTGCTCCCCATCTGTGGTCCCACTTGGTTGGTAGACATGCTGTTGGATTTCCCTGGAAGTTCTGACTTGGCTACTCAGTGTCTAAGACAGGCTGGTTAGTGATCCCCTTAGAACCCATTCTCCCTCCCACTCCTTGCACTGGGTGAGGCCTAATCCCAGCAAGGAATGCCCCATTCCATCATGTGCACAAGGGCTCTGCTTCCCCGAGACCCCTGGACTGCTACAGTGGCTGTGCAGCCTGGGTTTGCATCTTGCTCTCTGAGTTGAAGGGCTGCCTCTCCTTCTGCCCAGGATCCTGGTCCACTGCCATGCCTTCCTGCCACCCAACTGCAAGGCTTTCTGGTATTTGAAAAGCTGTCACATCCTATAAGTTTTCCTCCAGAGATACCAAAGCACAGGGGCTGGGTGGGCCGAGAATCTGAATTTCTTCAACCAGCCACCCTCCCTTGCTCCCGGGTGATTCTGCTGTAGTTGTACCAGTGTGTTCTAGGCTGGCCTGGCGCAGCCACAGCACTGCACACACCCGCTGGCTCTCATGGCTGCGCCGCGCCGTGTCTAGTCCTCGTCAGTTCTCCCTTCTGATTTTACACAGGGGCGATTCACCTCTCCATCCTCAAAGAACAGCTGCTGCCCTATAGCTATTGCTAAATAAACATCTGAGAAAAGAAAAGGGACATAGAGGGACACAAAGAGTGAGGAAGGAACAAAGGGCTGATCCTGGGATGGGGTCTGGCTCAGTGTGGGCCCTCAAGGTAGGGGAAGGAAGGACATCTGCAAGACTGGGACATGTGTCTCAGCCCAGAAGCAGGTCCAGACAGGGACATCTGCCTTCTTCGTCCACAGTCCAGGAGGCCTGCCTTCATGTGGGTGCAAAGAGGGGGCTCTCACGGCTTCTTCTACCCTGCCCTGACCGGCCCCAGGAGCTACAGCTTGCCGGACAGCTAACTGGGGACCAGGAGCACCCCACCTGGCTGGTGGAGACAGAGAGGCCTGCGAGGACACATGCAGGATCTGGGGCAGACAGACATGGGTTCAACTTCAGGCTGCCTCTCATTTTAAATGAGCCACAGAACTGGGTTTACTGTGGTTCCTACTTCACCAGGGTATAGTGAGGATTCCCAGGGCTGGCAGAGCAGCAAGCACCACACCTGCACACGGCAGGTGGCCAGCAAGTGCCGCATCCCTCCACAGCACACACTCTCCTCTCAGACCCCTCAGTCATGACAAAATACGCCCCAAGCTGCCTGGCACAGTGGTGAGTTGTCTCTGCCATCTTCAGCCTGGGAACTTAACCAGCTTGCCACTTCACATTTTTGAGTCCTGAGCAAAGGGTTGGGAAATGGCTAGCTGTGGCCAGAGGAAGACCCCAGGCCGGAAGGACGATGGTGGAGAACCCACTGTGCGCTGTGCTGGGCACATGTTACCTGCATGGAGCAGTGTTCTGGGCACTGGTTCAGGAAGGTGGCTGCTCCCTAGCCAGGCATTTCTCTGAAGACTGGTCACCAGGTAAGCGGCAGGGCCTGAGGAACTGAGCCATGTCCCCTGGGAAGACACTCCTTTCCTGGTCCTGCCTTTTGTGGTCTGGCCTCTGCTGACGATCAAACAAGGTTGGGGATTCTTGGGACGCGTCAGGAAGCCCGGCCGACAGGCGGGGCTGTGTGGGTAGCTGAGGGAGAGCGTGAGAAACAGCCCCTCGAGTTCGAGGAGGCAACGGTGTCTGATGAGACCCCAGTGAGGTCTTCTGGCCTTCTCAGTGGTGGCAACTGGGAGTGGAAATCTGTCAGGAGCGAACAGCAGTGATTTCTGTAGCTCTCGGGCTGTCCTTGGGGCTACTGCACCTTCTCGCTCTGCCCCACTTACCATCTGGTGGCAGTCCCTGCCCCACGCTCAGGATGGCACTCTCCTTGCTCAGGGCCACAGCCCCAGATGGCCCTGAGCTTCCAGCTCCTGCGAGCACCAGGATCAGCCGAGTCTCCTTATTCCTCAGTTCGAGTTCCTCCTGGTGGAAGCATCTGGCTTGCCTGAGCAGGCAGCACAGCGCCACACCCTGCCGCCCCCGGCAAGGTAGGGCGGCCAGCAGAGCCGAGTCCCCTCCAGAAGCTGCGTGGTTCACCAGCGCTCCTCAAGCCGGCCGCCGCCGGCACCCACCGGGCGTCACTGGAGGTCTGAGGTTGCCTCTCAGAGGGCAGGTGCTGCCCAGGTGAGTCACTGTGGTGCAGGTTTGCTCGCGGAGGCTGGGGCTAGGACTTCTCACAGGGAGCCTTTTACGATGTTGGGCTTCTACTTACACGCAAGCCTCCTTGGCTGTGTGGGGTTGTGCCATGCACGGGAAGGAACTGCACCGATGCGAGGCTGGTCGGCTGCAGGGCTGAGACCCCAGCTGGTCCTCCTGCATGGAGGCCACAGTGTTGTTCCATGGATGCAGCTGTGACCCATGGGACCAGGTGTGGTCTGGACATGAATGCAAGTGCAGCCTGATGAGCCAGTGACTTTAGGTCCTCTCTCCCATTTACGGCAACAAGTTAGATCTTTTAGAAATCCCTCTCCTATTGTTTCTCACATCTCTGGCGTGCTTAAAAATGAATTCTAGTTAAACGGTTCTGACCAGCGCTGGAACAGAGTCAGAGTAAGCAGACTTGGAGACCCCATAGACCCACAGATGTGCTCATCTGAATTAGAACTTGGCTTCCATCTCTTGTCCTTGCCACTTCTGTTCTCCCAGTGGCAGTGCTGACGCAGTTGGCTGCTCTGCCTGTGGTTGCCATGGCTGCCTGCAGGCTCTGAGGCAGTGACGGCTCCTCCCGGTGAGAGGCAGGACCATCCTCCACTCTGGTGCCCCTAAGCCCCAGAGCTCTGGTTCCCCCTGCAGGTCGTGCCATTGATGGTACCTACTCATACCCCACTGCCACCGCAGGTGTCTGAACTCTGGGATGAGTTCCTGGTGCGGGCGCCCACACCCTGAAGTCATTTTGGCCATATAAAAGCATCCTAGAGACTGCAGAAACAGCCAGGGAGGGGTTTCTAAAAGACCTATTTGTTGCTGTGAAATAGAGAACTGACCCAGGTTCAAGTTGCTATTGCTCGATATTAAACCACCCCAAACTTAGTGTCGTGAAGTAATCACTTCGTTATGCTCACGACTTCATGGTCAGGAATCAGACAGGGCCCAGGGCAGGCCCTTCTCTGCTCCCTGGTGTCTGGGGCCTCAGCTGGGAAGACTGGAATACCTGGGAAAGTGCAGACAGCCAAGACGTGGGCAGGACCCCTTCCCAGGAGGCCTCCTCACTCACAGTCTGCTGCCCGGCTGGACGGCTGTGGTGGGCTCCTCCCCGTGGCCTCTCCACATAGCTCGGGCTTCTCTGAGCATGGCAGCCTGGTTCTGAGTGGGAACGTCCAGAGAGGGGCACTCCAGGGGGCAAAGGTTCTCAGAGAGGCCCTGAAGGTCACACCCATCTCTTCTGCCTCACACTATTGGTTGAAGCAGCAACAAGCACCCCTGGACACAAGGGGCGGGGACACAGATGCACCCTCCCCGAGAGTAGTGCCCAAGTCGTTCACATTGTAGGGAAGGGTTGGGTGACAAATGCTGCTATGGCCATCCTTGGGGAATACAGACTACTGTATCCTGGCGCTAACGATTCCTCCTGTGCCCTAAGCTCCTGTGTTCACTGCTGAGGGGGCTGACGGAGCAGCGTCTCCCCGACTACTGCAGAGACAGGCACGGCAGAGGCTGTCTCCACCCACCCGCACCCAGGACAGCTTAGCTGCCTTCCCACCTCCAGTTCCAGTCCGTCCCTGACTGTGAATTCCCACAAACCTACTGTGTCACCTTTTTTCTTAGGGAGACAGAAAAGGGTTAGAGCTTCAAAGGGTAGTTTGCTTGTGGGGGAGGAGTGATGTTTTATTTCAAGTTTTCAAAGATTTCTGAGTAATTTGACTTGGGATTCAGGTCAAAGTCCCTTATGTCTCCATTCCCCCAGTTTGGCCATCAGGTGTGTGTGGGGGTGCTGCTAGGGGCCATGAGGAATGGGGGTCACCCTGGAGATGGCGTGCCAGAGCTGTCCTTTCTTCCTGCAACAGCTATAGCCATCCCTGGGAGCTCAGATGCCGGTCAGCTGCGGTGCCCACGAGGCTCAGTGTGCCTCCAGTGAGAGACTCTGGGAGCCTGTGTGTGTTTGGACGCCTCAGCTGCTGAGGAAAACCAGGAGGTACTGTGTGCAGATCAGAGGTGATGTCCCCCTTAGGAAGGTGTCAGTTCTAGGAGGGCAGGAGTGTTTGCTGTTTGCGCTGGATTTCTTCCCTTTGCCGCCTCCCTAGATCCACTGGCTCCCTTCTCCCCGCTCTGTGCTCTGTGCAGGCTGGGCACTAGGGGCCACATCCATAGACTGTCCTTTCCCTGTATGACAATTTATCTCACATCTGCTAGAGATCAGAGGAGGAAGGGGTTTGTTTCCCGGCTTCCTCTCTGTGGCATCATCCTCACCTGGCCTGAGTGGAAGGTGGGCCAGTGCCGGCTGCTGTATCCACTGGTGGATGAACAGGGACAGCTGCTACAGCCCCCCGACCCCGGGTGACCTGGGACAGGGGTGAAGGAACATCCTCCCAGTGGGTGGAGCTGCTGCAGAACTTGGTTATTCACTTCAAATGGCAAGATAAAAAGTCTGAGGTCCAGACATGCATGGGCTCCTGGGCCTTGGAAAATGAATGGGTTAGTTGGACAGGGCGTGGGAAGGGCCTTGACTGGAGGACAGGGACAAGGAAAGCTGGGCAGAATGGTGCAGTACACCCAAGGATCTGGACACACTGCATGCCTTCTTCATGCTCACGCCGATGCCTCCTAGAAGAGGCCCTTGACAGCAACGGAACTGGGTGGTTCATGCTGTGGATGTTGGCCAATCTCTCTCCTTGGCCTTGTGCTGGCTGTACTGAGCCTCCTCCTGAATGGGGTTGCCGTGACAGTGGCTTAGTAGCTTTGCACGAGCTCAAAAGCATGAGCTCTCTCATAAAGCCTCCACCACTACAGCTCAACAGCCAAGCTGCCTGCAGTCAGGGCCAATGCACGGCCCTCAAATGGCACTGTTCCTTGAGGAGACCTTGGTGAAAGGTTGATGACATCAGATAATTCCTCCCTGGAGGGAGCATCCATTTACTTGTGTTTGCCACACCCACTGTGGTCTGGTGCCTTCCCTGCGTCTACTGTCTCTGCCGGCGCCACCAGCCCAAGACCAACAGTGTCTAATGTTCCATAGCCAGTGGTGCAGGCTGAGTTGTGTCCTCCAAAAGACATGTTGAAGGCCTACCCCCTGGCGTCTGTGAATGTGACCTTAGGCACATTGGATTAGTGGCCCCACTCCGATAAGACTGGAACGTGCATAAGAAGAGGAGAAGATGCACAGACACACAGCAGGCAGACAGCCGTGGGAAGACGTGGCGGATCGCAGTGGCATGTCTACCTGCCACGAAACACCAAGCGTTGCTGGAAACACCAGAAGGTAGAAGAGAGGGTCTTAGATTCTCCCTCAGAGCCTACAGCAGGAACCAACCCTGCTGACATCTGGATTTCAGATTTTTAGCCCCAGGGTTGTAAGAGAATCAATTCTGATTGTTTTAAGCCATCCAGTTTGTGGTACTTTGTTCTGGCAGACCCAGGAGATTAGTACAAGTGCTATAGACTGAATATTTCTGTCCCCCACCCCAAATTCATATGTTGAAACCCTAATCCCAATGTGATGGTTCTGGGCGGTGATTAGGTCATGAGGTGGAGCCTTCATAAATGAGATCAGTGCTTTTTTTTATAAAAAAGAGGCCCCCACGAGCTCCCTTGCCTGTCCATGCACCAGGAAACAGGCCCTGCCCTGACACTGAACCTGCCAGGGCCTTCACCTTGGACTTCCAGCCTCCAAAACTGTGAGAAATAAATTTCTGTTGTTTGTAAGACACCCAGTATATAGTAGCCTGAATAGATTAAGAAACCAATGAACCCATTTGATAGCAAAATAAGTACAACAGGAGGCATGTGACCATGGGATCCACTGATCCCACCCTCTGCACAGAGGCAGCTGGCCAGACAGAACAGCAGAACGGCCTAGGAAAAACTGAGCCAGGGACAACGCACTGTGTGGACGAGGTGCTTTCCTGCAAGGCTGGTCAGTGGCCAATACATGATGCTCTGACCCAGCAGCTGGAGTGAGCATGCCTGAGAAGTGAGGGCAGCAGGTAGGAGTGATGCTTCTCACCACCAGTCCCAGGAGCCCCTCTGGGAGTCTGCACCGTCTGTCGCCACAGCCCAGGCTCTGCTGGGGTAGGGAGCTTTGTTCCCAGGGGGCAAATGTTCCACAAAGGGACAGGACAAAGTAAGGGCTCCCTGGAAAAGGAAAGGTCCACCACCATTTGGCCACGTTGGTCTAGTGAGCCCACCAGGAGCCAGAACCGACTGTTCTGTGACTGCTGCCGGCAACGAGGGGCGTGCACGCCACGCAGACAGGGAGGAATGCATCTGAAATGTGAATGACCTGATGACAACTTTGCCTGATGGGGACTGATCCTCCTGAGACCATGTGGTTCTGAGAGCCACTTTGAGGATGGCCCATGGGACTCAGGGGGTGGCTGCCCCTGGCACCGGGTAGTGGCCAGTTTGGGGGAGCATCTCCTGTTTGTCCTCCCCCTCCCGCCTCACTCCGTCTGTTTCCCCACTCTATCTCCCGGGCTTGTGTTCCCCGATCAAGCATTGCCTTGGAAGCATTTGCATCAGCCTTGGCTCTCAGGGACCCAGGCCAATGTGCTGCAACGTGGGGACCAGGGCGCCTTCTTGGGGAGGGATGCCGTGTAAGGGTTGAATGCTCTGCGTAAGGAGGACTTCAGCAATGCATACTAACATGAAATCTTGCTTTCTTCACCTCCATATTGAACTCATATTTCAGGAGAGATGCTTTGAAGGGACATCACATTCCTACATCTTCCTCTAGATCTTGGGCACGTGTCACTCCCCTGTCCCTACCCAGGCTTCCAGGATACTGTTTCCAGCACAAACACCAAGTCCTCATGTATCTGGAAATTGACATAATCCTCCTTCCGCAAGAGGTGGGCCAGGTATGTCGTGTGGCAATGGCTCTACCCTGGGGACGCTGAAGAGGGCAGAGCTGTGGTGTTGCACTAACAATGCCAGTCGGGCTCACAGGAGCTGGGGGCTCACCAGGTAGCCTTGCAGACCCCTGTGTGGGGCCCACAGGACAGTTGTCAGCCCAAACTGGAGGAGGGCAAGTTGTGGGGCCATAAAGCCCCAGACAACCAGTTTGCCTTATGCCAACGCTTATGGTCTTGTCCATGGAAAGAACGTGGCTTTCTAATCCAACCCTTCTGGGTTAGAGTCCAGCATCTGGCCTTTATTAACTGTGTGACTCTAGGCAAATTTCTTAACCACTCTCATTTAAGCAACCTGCCCAGAGCTGATTTCACCTTCAGTGAGACGATGTATGAAAAGCATCTGGCATCCACAAATAAATTAGTGGATACAAATGCCCTCTTCAAATAGGAGAGTGTGATGAGAAATCAAGACGAGTCCTAGTACGTTAGACGAGATGGTGTCTGCCTCCCACCGCTGTGGTGAGGATGAGCATGTGACTCACAGAGCCCATAGCCTGGTGCTCACTAACAGGTGCCCATTCCCTGTTAGCCAATGACAGCTTCTCCCGCAATCCTGCACAGAAGTGGCTCAGACAGCAAGCATACAAAAATGTGCTCAGCATCTCTAATCATTAGGGAAATGCAAATCAAAACCACAATGAGATATCACCTAACTCCAGTGCAATGGCTTTTATCAAAAAGTCCTGAAACAACAAATGCTGGTGTGGATGTGGAGAGATTGGAACACTCTCACACTGCTGGTGGGACTGCAAATTAGTACAACCGCTGTGGAAAAGAATTTGGAGATTCCTCAAAGAGCTAAAAATAGAAATACCATTTGATCCAGCCATCATCTATCCAAAGGAAAAAAAGACATTCTATAATAAAGACATCTGCCCTCGAATTTTTATAGCAGCAAAATTCACAACTACAAAGATGTGGAAACAACCCAAGTGACCATCAATACATGAGTGGATTAATAAAATGTGGTATATGTATATCATGGAGTGTACTCAACTACAGGATGAACTTCCTTCCTTCCCATCCTTCGAAGTGAGGTATCATAAGAATGGAAAAACATGCACCACATGTACTCGCCATCAAATTGGTATTAATTGATCAACACTAAGTGGTCACATGGTAGTGATACTCACTGGGTGCCGGTCAGGGGGGTAAACCCACAACTAATGGATGCGAAGCACACTGTATGGGGGAAGGACACATTTGTAGCTTTGGCTTGGGCAAGGCAAATGCTTTACATGTAACCAAAATGTTTGCACCCCCATAATATGTTGAATTAAAAAAAAAGTGACTCAGAATGAGCAAGGCAGCCCTGTGTCTTGCTGAGCTGGTACAGATCACCAGGGGAACAGGCAGGAGTTCTCCTCTTCCACCATGGCCATGGTGCATCATAAGGAACCATTGGAAAAGGGCTTGGGGGACGTCTCCTCAGCTCCAGCACAACCTTGTCAAATCAGGACAGCTGGACTGACCCTATGAAGGAGGAAGTTAGAGTCAGATAGTCTGGGACCCAGCCTGGAGCCACAGATTTCTAGCTGTGTGAACTTAATGAGTTATTTTACCATTTTTACCCTCAGTTTCCTCATCTGTAAAATGTAATAATTTCTACCTCATGGGTGTTTGTGAGGATTAAATGCAAGCAGCACATGTAAAGTTCCTGGTAGAGTGGGGGTCCACGTGGCCTTTCAGCAGGCAGAGGGTGCAGCTCCGTTACAGGAGAGGGGAATGAGGTTTGGGGAAATCTACTGGAAGGAAATGAAGACCCTTCCCAAATCCCCTCAAGATTTTCAAAATTGATGGTTGGGAGCTTTAGATATCCAAATTTCCTCTCCATATCCTACTAGACTTAGCCGAAATAATACAATCTCATATCTCATACTTAGCTCCTCAAAGTATTTGACGGGATGAGCTTTTCGTGACACCGTGTACTTTTGCGTCCTCCAAGATGTCCAAAAGCTTTTGGGTGCTCTCTGACCCCCAGCTTTCCTGTGATTCAGGCGGGCCCTGCTCAGGGGTGTGATGCGTGGGCCACACCAAGGACACCTGCCTTCTGTACAGATCCAGCCTCTTTCTTTGCTGTATTTTTGGTGCTTTGACAGGGCTTTGCAGACTCTGGAGGGACTCCCTCTCCCAGGCCTAGCCAATTCCTAGAGAGGCAATGACTTCACACCCTGCATATGCAAACCAGCCGACCTGGAGCCGGTATCTTCTCACACTCTGTTCCACTGTCCGCGGGTCTCATCCCCTGGGTCCAGGTGCCAGACAACTGACAGCCCCTGTGCCTCAGAATCTGCGGAAACATTTCAAACCAGCCGCTGGCCTCGCCTCACCTGTTCCTTCCTGTGGAAGCACAACACAGGCTCTTGCCCACATCTCTCCGGCTGCCCGGCGCCCTGCGCCCTGGTGCTGCCCCAGGCGGCCCGCGCCCGCCTGCTCTTCCCGCCTCCAGGGAACTGCGAGCGCAAACGTCCGCCTCCGCCGCAGCGTGTCAGTGTCGACAGGTCTTGCCGTACCTGACTGGAACAAATTCTGGGTTCCCTTGTAACACCTTAATTAGCTTCTCTGCCCTTTAGGGACAGAAGGGCACATGTAGCATTAAGGTGAAACTAAGGAAATGACGCTTCACGGAATGGCCAGACTTCGCAGCTGCACTCCGCTCCTAGGCGCCCGGCGTCCCCGCGGGGCCGGGGCGCGGAGTCCGCGTGCTTCAGCGCCGTTCATCGTCACGCCTGCGCGCGTTCCGTAGCTGGCTCTCCCACTGGCTTCCTGAGGATGGAGTTCCTACTTTTACTCAACTTTGTCTTCCTAATGCTGCGCAGAGCCCAACACTGACGAGGCCCCGGGTATGTGTTTATGAAATGAGCGGCTGGACGGCCACGGCTCCGCTGCTCTGGTGCCACGCCCGCCCCAGCCCTGATGAACATGTGCTCGTGACTCCAGATACGTGTATTAGCCTGCTCGGGCCTGTGGTACAAAAAGAAATATATGTGGGCCGGGCGCGGTGGCTCACGCTTGTAATCCTAGCACTCTGGGAGGCTGAGGCGGGTGGATTGCTCAAGGTCAGGAGTTCGAAACCAGCCTGAGCAAGAGCGAGATCCCGTCTCTACTAAAAATAGAAAGAAATTAATTGGCCAACTAGTAATATATAGAAAAAATTAGCCGGGCATGGTGGCGCATGTCCCAGCTACTCGGGAGGCTGAGGCAGAAGGATCGCTTGAGCCCAGGAGTTTGAGGTTGCTGCGAGCTAGGCTGATGCCACGGCACTCTAGCCCGGGCAACAG
>CAUYRT010002285.1:0-26451 GCA_963574885.1 Lepilemur ruficaudatus
CTCAAACTCCTGGGCTTAAGCGATCCTTCTGCCTCAGCCTCCCAAGTAGCTGGGACTACAGGCATGTGCCACCATGCCCAGCTAATTTTTTCTATATATTTTTAGTTGGCCAATTAATTTCTTTCTATTTATAGTAGAGACGAGGTCTTGCTCTTGCTCAGGCTGGTTTTGAACTCCTGACCTTGAGCCATCTGCCCGCCTCGGCCTCCCAGAGTGCCAGGATTACAGGTGTGAGCCACCACGCCTGGCCCCATTGTGGTTCTAAAGTTTTTTGTTTCCTTATGATTCTATTTTTTGCTTTGTTTCTTTCAAAGCTAAGTTATTAAGTACCTAACTGTAAGTTTTTAGAAATTATTTTGAATTATTGTTTTGATTATTATGTAAAAACCATATTTGTCACTTATGTATTCATTTTTAAAGTTGACTGTGCATGATATTAAATACTAATATGTCAGTAATACACTAGTGTTTGCTTGGCACATCTCCTTTGTTTTACTTTCAGCTTTCATTTTCTCTGAGGCTCTTATAAATAGCATATGGTTTAAGTTTTAAAAGCTAGTCATATAATACTTTTACAAGTGAATTTAATCCTTTTTGATTTTATTATTGACATACTTGGGTTTGTCTGTTATCTTATTTGTTATTTCTATTTACCAAGTTATATTTTTTTGTCCTTTTCCTCTTTGTTTTTCTTTCTTCTTATCAGTTTTATTTTCATCTCCCTTTTTCCCGCTATTACTTTGAAAGTAACATTAAATTGTGTTTGATGTATTATTACCTTTACATTTTAAAGTACACTATATTGGTTCTCTATTGCTGCGGTAAAAATTCCATAAAACAACACAAATTTTCTAACTTACAGTCTGAAGGCCAGAAGCCCAAAATGGGTTGCCCAGGCTAAAATCAATGTGTTTGTACTATTGTGTCCAGGGAGCTGTAAGTGGGAATCTGTCTCCAGGTTCTATAGGCTGCCCATTTCTTGACTCCAGATCCGTTTCTATTTTCAAGGTCAACAATTACATCACTCCGACTTTTGCTCCCATCATTTTCTCTGATTCCCATATCCCCTCTTTCTCTCACACCTGGGCAATGTGCCCGTCTCGAGACCTATAACATGACCACGTCTTCACGTCTTTTCTGTTATGTGAGGCAGCACATGCACAGGCTCTGGAGGCCAGACTCTATCTGTGAGGTCATGGACATCTTTGGAGACATCACTCGGTCTGCCATATGCCCTTTAAATGAGTGAAGCTAAAAATTGCTTCTAGCCTTCTCCTAAAAAAGGCAATGACATAAAATGCTTTTAGTCCAATCTCTCCTTTCAATCTTTCATGCTTTTTTTATCTGATATTATACTTACACATTGATTCTTTAAATCTCAAGTTAAACAGTTTTTTAAAACCTTCATTGCATATTTAGCACTTTGCCTATATATTTAGCAATTTGTTTTCTCAGTTATATGTGTGTGTTTATATATATAGCTTTACTTTCTAGAGGGTTCATTATTCTTTTCCTTTAAGTACATCTTTCAATATCTCCTTCAGTGAAGATGTGTGACTAGTAAACTCTTCCAGTCTTTTTTGCCTTTATTTTCATTATTTTGCATTTATTCATAATAGAACAGTAGTTGAGTATAGAATGTTAGGTTAACCTTCAGCACATTGAAGGTATTATTTCATTTTATCCTAGCATTCATAAATATGGATTAGAAGTCTATGATCATACTTTTTGCTTTTTTTATGAATTTGGTTTCTAGTTCATTTTAATATTTCTTTTTGTACTTATAGTTCCACCAAGATATGTCTAGGCACCAATATGGTTTTTATTTATCTTCTTTGGCACTTGGTATATTTTTCAATTTGAAGATCCAGAAACATGTAAAACATCTCACCATTATCTATTTAGTTAATCTCTCTGACATTCTAGCTATTCTCTTCTCCTAGAACTCCTTTAGGAATATGTTGGTTCTTTTCATTCTGATGTCTGTAACTCTCAAAAACTTTTTTGTATTTCCATCTCTTAACAACTCTATGCAGCCTTCTGGAAGAACTCTTCAGATCTATCCTTCAATTTACTAATGCTCTTTTCAGCTGTATCTAATATGCTCTTTAACTTAGACACTGAGATTTCAAGTATAAGTACCATATTTCTTTTCTAGTACTTTTATTTTCCTCAATTTTCAAATCAACTGTTCCTTTCCCCCAAAACATCTTATTCTCATATTTTGAATTTTTGGTTGTTTTTAATCATATGCACATGCTTATTTTATGATCCCCTCTCAATATTTTTTAAAAATTATTATTCCTTATTGCACCTCTGAGTTCTCCCAATTAAAGATTTTGTTACTGTGCATTTTGGAATTCTATTATGAACTCAGTCGGTGGTACTTTATTTGGGCTTGCCTTGTGTGGTGTGAGTTGAGGGGGATCCCTCCAGAGCAGTTTTACACATGCTTTCACTAGCACTTCAACTTTGGAATCAGAGTCACAGTAATGAATACCCAGGGGAACCATGTTTTTCCCAACCTGGGGTCCTGGATGACACAGAATGCTTCCTGTCAACAACCTGTGCTTGCTGGCAGAGCTTTGATCCATTCACACTTTCATTACAGGTCTAAGTATTTATGAGTTCCAGTTGTACGCAACCATTTGAGTTCCACTTCCCCACTTTGCACAGCCTCATTAAAACTCAAGAACCCAAATTTTTTAGTCCAACAAACTCCCTCAGGGAAGCTACCACATTACCTCATATGCTCAGTACACTTGTTGCCAAAGCTTGCTTTGTTTTTGGCTCATCTGTGCATGTAAAAGGATGTTTATTATATTTTTTCTACAGTTTATAGATGTCTATAATGGGAACATTTTCTGATTTTATCTAGTCAGCCAGATTATCACATAAATAAAAGAACTGAACTCAATCTGTGACCTACCATATAGGGATTAAATGTAGTAAATGATCGGTTTATTGTTAACATTAGATTTTAATACGCATGGAAACAAGCCATGAAGGCCTTATTTTATTATTACATTTTTACATCATGCAGTTACTTTCACAAAACTCTTTAAAAGATTGCATAAATGCCTCAAAAAGATGTTTACATTGACCTCAGTTGCATTTAATATTTGTTCAAAAATATCCTTCTACATTTGGGGATTACATTAGTTATAAATTATTATAAAACTTAGTCCTTGTTACTATATTGTTATTTTTCTTCCTAAGTTTAAATATAGAAAAAATATATGTATGTGTCTAGCCATGAGTATAAATGAGCTAGGAAATGAAGTATTTTAATATCAACAATTATTAAAATTGTTCTCTATTTCTTCTGGCTAATTGCTGACAGAGATGATCCTTTGAAACATACAGAATCTACTCAATTATAAGAGTAACAGGGAGAAGGGTAGAATTGGAATAAAGAAGAAAAAAACATAACCATCAATAATCTTTTTAAAACAAGGCACAGGCCGGGCGCGGTGGCTCACGCCTGTAATCTCAGCACTCTGGGAGGCTGAGGTGGGTGGATGGCTCAAGGTCAGGAGTTCGAAACCAGCCTGAGCAAAAGCGAGACCCCGTCTCTACTAAAAAATAGAAATAAATTAATTGACCAAGTAAAAATATATAGAAAAAATAATTAGCTGGGCATGGTGGCGCATGCCTGTAGTCCCAGCTTCTCGGGAGGCTGAGGCAAAAGGATCGCTTGAGCTCAGGAATGTGAGGTTGCTGTGAGCTAGGCTGATGCCACGGCACTCTAGCCCGGGCAACAGAGTGAGACTCTGTCTCAAAAAAAAAAAACACAAAAAGGACTTAGTATAAAATTAATTTGTTTAAATCACACCCAATATTTAGGAATACACCTATCATTCTGCAGTTATAAATAGCAAAAATAATTCAAGTATGTATCACATGAATTGCTTCATAAAGAATCACTGGAAGAATTATTATTCCTATGGGTCTCTTAGCTGAAAACAGTTCTCCAATTTTTCATTAGGACTTAAGTAAGGCAGAAATTCAGACCCTCTTGCATGTTATCCCTCCTCCCTTCTTTTCCTCTCTCAATTAACTCTACCCTCAAATACTTGGCTTTGGTTTGTTTTAGCGACCATGCCTTTCCCTGCCTCTGTTTGCTTTACTATGCATGCCAGAGATACTTTTCTGGATACGGGGTCTATTACCCACTACAGAGGCCCTCTCCTCAGACTGGGGAGGCAGTGGGTCATCCCCAAAACACAGTAGACACAAGGTAGTGTTACAACGTGCTGTCTCCTGATTACTGTGTATTTCCAAACAGTAAGAACAGTATAACATGTTTTCATTAGTTTGTACAAATTTTAATATTTTACTCCAATATACTACCATTTTTTATTCTGGTAAATCTATAAAGTAATTAATCCATTCTTGATACTTGAACGTTGGCTGTTACCACTTGATACATTAATCATCATTGATTTTATATATGGAAAACACAATCCTATCAAAATTGCTTACATACGTCTTAAAAGTCTACTGGTCCAACTAAATGAATATTGCAAAGTGGATGCATTTTTTGTTAATTATTAAAAATTAAATAGCAAAGAAAACAAATTTTGATGAACTAAACAATTAGATTGTCTATCAGCATTGGCAGTTTTAACGGCTATGCCTTTTGTTGTAATAAATGAAAAGATCATTTTGAAAACATGCCAAAATTAGAAGAACACTAGATAAATGAGGGAAGACACATTGAAATTGCATCCTCTAAAACATAACCAATTGAGCTACTGTACCCTGAAGTTCTTCCAAAGTAAACTAGCAGTCAGCATCGCCTTCAATATACAGGACATGAAACTAGAAACCTTGTAAAGTCTGTGAAAAACAAGACTGCTTTCCATCGCAACATTGATTCCCAGGGTTACAATGGGGGCTTTTATAAAAGTCGAGTGGCTCCTTGACACTTGACAATCCTAACTGAAGTAAAGCCTACAACCCCATCCCCTGGCATCTCTCTAATGGGAAACCACCTTCTTTTGCACTATATTTGCTGGTGAAAGTATTCTAGCCATCAACTTTCAACCATAACATTTGCCCCCCAGACTGAAGCCCACTTTTCAGAGGATGCAAAGTGGAAAATATATTAAGAAAATGTGAATGGCCCCGAGTCCTCCAAAGCCAGTGGATGAGAGAGATCACTGGAGCATCTCTCTTCACTGTCTTTGGTGAAGCCTGGTTCTTCAGGTATTCCTTTGATTCCGAGAACTACGCAGAAGCTTTCCCGCTTATTACAATAAACCAAAAAAGTCATCTCTTTTGGGGCTCAACTTAGGCAAAGTTGGTCTCTGTGGCTAAAAATCAATGCCAAATGATAAAGGAAAGCATATTCCACTGGTGGTTTAATGTATTCAGAGTCTGAATACAACTATAGATGAAGAGGAATGAAAAAGGTTTTCTGGTATTTTTGTTATAAGTAAATGACAAAATATATTTAGCATTTCTATGCATAGAAAACTACAGAAATAAAATTTTTCACAGGGGCACCAGGCCTGGTTGTACAGGTTGCACACTGCATAATTCTAGGGGCACATTTACATACACAGTAATGTAAATGGTTCCCTCTACTGTTGTGTAGAGCACAGCCTATAAAATTGGATGTGGTGGGATTCATTAAGTGCCTCTCACATGCCAAGCATTAGCTAAGGGGGAGGACACAAAGATAAATAAAATTGGCATCTACTCTGAAGGCACAGAAGAGGATGACACATCACCTCTGTGATGTGATAAGGGCCCCCGGATCAGTGAGAAAGAAGTCTGGGGAATTGAATTAAATAATGGATAGTCCTATTTTTCAAATGCCTTTGCCAGCAAACAAATGGAGAAAGAAACACCCAAAACAGATGATATTGAATAATATGGCAATGCAGAAAGTTAAAGAACCACATAAAATCAGATCTTCACCTTAGGGCCAAGAATCACTAAGTGTAAAGTATATTCAGATGTAGGGGAAAAGGGATTTTGTGTGTGTTTTCTAAATATATAATACATCATCTCATGATGCATGAGGCTGCAACATGACCACTTGATTTACATAATGTGAAACAAGGGGCTTCATGTGTAACTAAACAACATGATAAAGCTATGACAAATGCATTGCTTGTTGTCAAGGGCACCTAGAGTCCATCACAAAGCCCATTTCTGTTCCCTCAGCAAACAAAGGAATAAAGCACATTGCTTAAACAAAACACAAGTTCTTTTACCCTAAAGCACTGGAAGTACCTCTCACTAAAATTGAGAAATAAATTGTCAGCAGCATTTAAAAACCCCAGCTCAGACTATAATTCTTAAATCTTCAATTCTTCAATATTCAGTTTCTTTCTAGAGGATCAAAATGATGTACTTTTATTTTGAAAAGTATCAAAGTTTTCTTGTGGTGTGGGGGATAGAGATTTGTTTGCTTCCTAGACCTGTGATCATGTGGATTCAAATTCTCTCCGTTTTGGCTCATGTAGACTCAGAGCGCCTGAAGTCTGCATCACAGAGTTTCATTATGTGAGTTTATGGAAATGATAGTGTTAGACTTTGGCAACTGAGAAGGCCAATAAATTCTGCTTAAGTTCTGATTTATATTGAAAAAAATGAAATGTAGCCTTTAATTTCCAAGAATGAAGATGCATCTAAGTCCCACTGTAGAGTTTTATAGTACCCTGGGATATACCTATAAATGATTCATTCAAAAATTATTCTGTGACTTGTATTAAATCAAGATATTTCTGCAATTTATGTTTTATTAAATTTTCTATCTTACTTGCCAATGGTATTAGTTTGAAACTAACTTTCAGAAGTATTATACATAAACCAAAAGCATTTCAATAAACATGAAAGGCAAAACCATAATTAATAAAATTGAATTTTTAAATTAAAGAGTATTTTCAAGGGACATAGACTTTTCTCTATGATTTAAACGTGAAATGTGAAAATTACACTAAGAAATCATAGAGTGACAGTTGGGAGAACATGTTTTGTGTTTTTGTTACTATGAGCCCACAAGCACTAACTAGGTCAGCTTTAAACTATTTACTTCATTGTATTACACAGAACAATCTGACAGATATATTGCCTCAGATAGGTGTGGGTTTATAACAACTTTATGCATTTTAGCCGAGATCAAAATCAATCGCTGAGCTAAAGTTTCTTCCTACTAATGTGCTCACATAATATGCAACATTTAATAATTATGTAAGATGAGCATTTACTAGAAACTGGGCCTGGTTATGAGTTTAGCCTATCAAATATGGATAAAAACGTGGAATTCATGGAGATTAACATTTTTCTTGTTTTGTTTTATATTTAGCAGCTTCCTTAAAATGTTAAGGATCTGATCACCTTTACATTTACACTAACTAAAAAAAGATATTTTTTCCTTAATTACACAAATATTCATTTAGTCTTTACTGATCAAATGGTGGTAGCTCACTTAGGAATAAAGCATTCTGTTAGTGGGCTGATTTTCACTGACCACGGCACTGGAAGCAGAGAGACGAAGAAAGCCTCGTCCCACAGTGAGTAAAAGGAGAACAGTTTGTCAGCATCTACCAATATTTTATATTCGCATACGCACTGACACCACAAGTGCTTTCTAATCTGCCCTAAATGCTAACACGTGTTTACAACCATATATAAAGATATTTATAGGATATTTTTTTCTAAGAGCAAAAAGTAGAAAGTTCCATAGAGAAGTAATGGAACATAGTTATATGATACTTTTATGCAATACGTAGTATGTCTGCTCCTCCTCCCAACTAATTTTAGAACAATATGAGTGCATCTGATTCCCACTGCTGCTATAACAAATTACCACAATCTCAATGGCTTAAAACAACACAAATTTATTATCTTAAACTTCTAGAGGTCACAAGTGAAGTATAGGTCCTACGAAGCTAAAATAAAAGTGTCACCAGAGCTGCATTCCTTTTGGAGGCTCTAGTGTATGATCTACTTTTGTGCTTTTCCCAGTTTCTAGATGCTGCCGGCATTCTTTGGTTTGTGGCCCCTTCCTCTGTCTTCAAAGCCAAGTTTGTAGCAGCTTTCAGTCCATCTATGACTCTGCACCTCTGCAACCCTCTTCCACACTGTAGGGCTCTTGTGATTATACTGGACTGACTAAAATACTGCAGGATAATCTCCCCATCTCAAGATCCTTAACTTAATCACGTCTGCAAAATCCCTTTTGCCACGTCAGTTGACATATTCACAGGTTCTAGGGATTACAGCACAGATATCTTTGGAAGGAATTATTCTGCTTCCCACAATGAATGACACAGAAAGACTTGCAACACATAGTGTAAAGTGAAAAACACAAATAGAGAAAACTTTACATAACATGAAATAGTATTCTTCACGTACACACCAACTCTTGACATTGGTTACCTCAGGGGTAGAGAGTAGGAGCAGAAATTGGGTAAAAATTAATTTACTATAAATACTAAGGTATTTCCTTAACTTTTACCATATGAATATGTTTATATGCAGAGTATGTTTAGGAATTATATTTTAATTTCTATTATGAGAATATGCATTACTTGGGAAATAAAATACAACTGTGCTACATTTCCTGGAGAAATATTTAAGGACAAGTAAATGTTTGGAATAGATTTTTAAGGGAAAATATGGATTATAAAACAGTATCTAAAATGAGGACTTCAACTCCACAGGTGATGTTCTGTTTCCTAAATGGAGATGTAAACAGGTAGCTGTTAATTATATTATTCTTTATGTCCTTTATATATGAGAAATACATCACACTACTCTTTGTTTTCTATTTTTTAAAAGAATATCTGTGTCACATAGTGAAGGCAGGTGGCAATAAGGGAGGCAACGATGAAGAGTGGTCAGTTTAGAATGTGAGTTTTAAAGTTGTATAACATAAAAAAAATTGGATGTAAGAAATTTTTAAACTTTTTTTAGATTTTTGAGGAGATAAATGGCATTGGAAATAAGGTATGAAATTAATGCCACGACATTGGTGGGGAGAAACAAACCATGCATGTAGACTATGATCCCAGTATTGTAAATATACGTATTTACTTATATAAATAGTCAGAAAATAAAACTGAAGAAATATACTTAAAAATGATAACTGCAATTCTTCATCTCAACTGCAATCTAGTAGAATTATAGATTAATTTTTATCTTTATTCTTATATTTATCAAATTTCCATAATAAATACATTGTATTTGTAATAAGGGAAAAATATAAATTAGTAATCAAATTACAATTATCATTCTCTTTAGTCCCATTAACAATATTTCCCAAGATCTGCTACTATAGAAAGGAAGAGACTCATCGATCTAGATGTTTGGCTCAGACTCACCTCAACCCACACTGCAGGAGGTCTCTGCTCCATCCACACGGGTCTTCTTTCTATCCCCTCTACCAGCTTCAGTTTACTATTGTTCTTTCTTTGAACCAACTTTATTGTGGTAAAATTTACATAAAATACACATAATTTCAATGAGCAGATGGCTGAATTTTGACAAATGTATAAGCTCCCATATTCACAGCAAGACAGACAATGTTTCCGTGGCCGCAGAAGGTTCCTGTGCCTCTGTAGTCAGTTTCCCCACCCTCCAAACAGGCCACATAGGACATCGTGGATTAATTTTGTCTGTTCTACAACTTTACATAAATGCAATAATCCTCTGATCTCGGTTTTTAATTTGGCTTTTCCACTCAGTATATAATGTTTTGGATACTCCTCCATGCTACTGCGTTCATCAGCAGTTTGATGAACAGTATTCAATTGTGTGAATACACAACAATATGTCCATTCACATGTAAATGAACATTTAAGTTTCTGACCATTTGTGAATACACAACAATATATCCATTCACATGTAAATGAACATTTAAGTTTCTGACCATTTTTGGCAATGATAAATAGAGCTGCTATAAACTTTCAAGTGAAAGTTTTCTGTGAGTAAATGTTTTCACTTTTCTTGGTTAAATATCTAGAAGCTGATATAGGTCATATGGTAAGTGAGTGCTTAACTTTGTAAGAGACTAACTGCTTTCCAAAGTGGTTGACTCATTCTACAATCTCACCAACAACTGAGGAGTGTTCCATATCCTCACCATTACTGAGTGTTCTCAAATTTTAAAACTGAAGCCATTCACACAGGTATGGATTTAATTTGCATTTCCCTGATTATTAATGATGTTGAGCATCTCTTCTTACGCTTATAAAAGACCCATATTTTTTTTTCTTATTATTGAGTTTTAAACATTTATATATGTGTATAAAGCACATATACATGTACATATTCTGGATACAAGTTCTTTGCTAGACACATGAATGGCAACTATTTTCTTAAATTCTGGGGCTTGTTTTTTCATTTCCAGAATGGTTTTTGAACAGGAGATGGTTTTCATTTTGGAGAAGATCAAATTATTATTAATATTTTTGATTAGTTTTTTTTGCATCTTATCTAAAATATTATTGTCCTCCATTTGTTCATGAAGGTTTTCTTCTCTGTTTTTTACTAAAATAGAGTTGTAGCTTTCATGGTTAAGTCTATAATCCGTTTTGAATCAACATTACACATGATGTTAACTGGGTTGACATTCATTTTTTTTTCACACAGGTGTCCAGATATTCTAGTACCATTTTACAAGCAGACTATCTTTTTGTCATTGAATTATGCTGGTGGCTTTACTGAAATCAATTGACCATATATATCTGGGTTTATTTCCAGACTGTTTATTCTGCTTTATTGATCTATATGACTTTCTGCTGAAACCATACTGTCTTCATTTCCTAATCTTCATAGTAAGTTTTGAAATCAGATAGTATAAGTCCACCCAATTTGTTGTTCTTTTTCAAGATTGTTTTGATTCTTCTAGATCTTTGTCATTTCCAAATAAATATTGAAATCAGCTTGTCAATTTCTATTTTTAAAAAAGGCCCATTGAGATCATACTGAATCTGTAAGTTAATTTGGAGAAAATGGACATATTAATAATATTTAGTTTTCCAATGAATGAACCTTATTTAGATGTTTAATTTCTCTCAACAGTGCTGTGTACTTTTCATTTTAGAGGTTTTTCCATATATTTTGGGGGGTTTTTTGTTTTTTTTAGTTCCTTTTCTTCACTAATTTTTTTTTTAATTTTTTGAGACAGAGTCTCACTCTGTTGCCCAGGCTAGAGTGCTGTGGCATCAGCCTACCTCACAGCAACCTCATACTCCTGGACTCAAGCGACCCTCTTGCGTCAGCCTCCCAAGTAGTTGGGACTACAGGCATGCGCCACCACGCCCGGCCAATTTTTTTTCTATATATTTTTAGTTGGCCAATTAATTTCTATTTATAGTAGAGACGGGGGTCTCGCTCTTGCTCAGGCTGGGTTCGAACTCCTGACCTTGAGCGATCCGCCCACCTCGGCCTCCCAGAGTGCTAGGATTACCCACCGCACCCGGCCTCTTTTCCACATATTTTGTTAAAATCATTCTTATGTATATATTCTGGGTTTGGAAGTTCCTGTAAATTTTTTCCAATTGTTTATTTTCAATATATATAAATACAACTGATTTTTGTAAATTGACTTTATATTATGTGGTCTTGCAAATCCAATTATAAATTCTGGCCAATTTTTTGCTAAATTTCTTAAAAATTTTTTTGTAGTGAGTCATATCGCCTGTAAAAAGAGAGTTTTTCTTCTTTCTTCCTAATATTCATCTCTTCCCTGTCTTTTTTCTGCCTTATTGTATTGGCTATGATTTTTGGTCAAATATTGAATAGAAGTGGTAAGAGGGGAGATCCTTGCCTTGCTGTCAGTCCTAAGGAAAAAACATTCAGTTTTCACCCTTAAGTACAATGTTAGTTGTATTTTTTTTAATAGATATCTTTTCAGAGATTAAGACAGTACCTTTAAGAATTCAATAAGTATTAATATTGTTGGTTGACAGTTTCTCTTTCTCCAAGTAATTAGACATATTGTTTCATTGTATTTTGAACTTATTTGTTTGATGTGAAGATAGTCATTGATCTGAACATTGTTCCCTGTGTAATGTATTTCTTTTCTCTGGCTGATTGAAAATTTTTTCTTTATCTTTGGTTTTCAGCAATTTTCCTACGATGTGCCTAGGGCTCTACATGTTATCGTCATCAAATATGAGGAATTTTCTACTACTATGTCCTCAAATAATTTTTTTTAACCCATACTTATTCTCTTCTGAGACTCCAATTAAAACTACATTAATCTGCCAAATCTAAAGTCTGGGCTATCTCAAGGATATTTTCTGTTGACTACTTTTTCTTGACCATGGATCATATTTTCATGTTTTTTGCTTGAGTAATTTTTATTATAGTCTAGACATTGTGGATGACATATTTTAGAGACTAAGGATTCAGCTGTCTTCCTCTGAAGAGTATCTGTAAGGCAGATGGCTTATCACCCTGAACTTGGGTAAGTTTGAATTTATTCTTTAGTGGGGAGGATGTACATAAAACGCACGATGATTTCCAAGCCTCTATAAATTGGTAGGACTCAACCTGCAAACTCTGTTTCCCCTAAAGATCTTGCTGGAACTTGGTTTCAAGCTTTGTTAGGGCAGGTGGAGAGTAGGCATTTCTCTGAGTTATGGTTCTTACATGAAGGTACAGCTTTTCTGTTTTATCTCCTAAATAAATGCTAGGAATGATGACAAGATATCAAAAGATCACTCCAGTCACTTGAATTTCCTCAATTCCTAATATCCTTTTAAAATTTGAACTCCATGGCAGCAACACTCTAGTCCACTTGGGGCAGTTTCTCTCTGTATATATTCGGACCAGCCCCTGTCGAGCTCTGACAGATGATCTGCACATGTACTAGTTGGCACTTTTCCACACACAGGGCTTTTATCTCTGGTGTCCTCAGCAGGACCCTTGTGCTTTCACTAGATTCCAACTTCTGCACCAGTCAAGAAACATTCTCCAGGCAAAAAGCTGGGTTCACTGTGAGGCTTGCCTAATAAATTTTCCTTCTTTCAGGGATTGCAGACTTACACTGCTCATTCTCCAACGACTAAAAGCAGTTGCTTCATATTTTCCAATTTTATGATTATTTATTGAAGAAGTCCAGTATCAGTTACAACTATATAGCTGAAAGTAGAAATCTAGTTGTGCTCTTGCACAGAGATTTTTCTCAACATTATGGAATATTTATAATTAGGGTTGTTTTATACAATTCTTCAACAAGCTATCATGAATTTAACAAATTAATTTCAGAAAATCATGTTTAAAAGTATGTTACTGCACTTTCTGTGATGTGAATTGCTAATACTTTTGATGACTAAAATTAAATTGCTAGTGTACCATGAATTATCATTCATTTTTAACATCTCTAAGCAAGACAAATTCATAAATAATTACTAACGTAGAGTACACATATGAAGTATATTGTTGCTCATCGTTTCACCTTCTTAAATTTACATATTATACTTAATGCTGTACTGCAAATGTCTGTGGGTAGTACATTCACAATGCAACTTGAAGTTAATTAGCTAGAGACTTAAGTGAAACTGTTTTCTCAGATGGAACCAGAAAGTTTGTCAATTTTGGAATTTAACATATTAGGTTACTTTGTATTGTGATGACTGAAAAATATACAGTGTAGGTTGATAATTTTGAAGCTCCACTGATATTTACCATAGTTTTAACTTATTATCATCAATGGCTATGCCTTTGACTTCAAAAATTTAGGGTGAATTTTTATTTTAAATTAACCAAATATGTTTTCAATATGCCATCCAATGACTGTGAAGAAATCAGTTATTATGAATTGAGGGAGATGACAAACATTATTATACCAAACATTTTTAGAACACAAAATCTGGGATAAAGGCACTATATCAAGGGATTAATGGGATTAACAGCATAGCCACTGAATTAGGAAGGCCATTTAATTCGCTTTGGAAAACGTACCTTGTTATAAGTATAGCTGCATCCACTGAAGTCATGTCTTCCCCCAAGCTTGTTGACATCTCCAAATGTATATCATTCTTTTTGCCAAATTCTTCATGTTGCCACTTACAAAAACTCTCTAGCATTTTCTCTCCATGGTGCCCAATATAGAGATCTGCCTGTAAACAAAGATATTTCATTTCAAGGCAAATTACACGTAGGTATACAAAAAACTGAGAACTAAGGGCACTTCTTGAATTACGAAAGCAGACTGCTGACCATAACATTAATTAGAACCTGGAAGACATTCAGGATTAATTTAGCCTGAGCTAAAAATCTCATAACTTTGTGAAGGTGCAATAATTATAGAATCTGTATAATGCTATTCTGAAAAAGGAAAGAGGTGCAGTGGAACATTAAGAATGTGGAACTTTAAGGCATAATTCATTATTTCTACAGAAGTTTTCTGAAGTGTCTGTTAAGCCACATGTCAAAATGATGTCACAAACATTCTAAATTTAAAATGAATTACAGATAAGAAAAAGTTTTAAGAGCAGACATTTAAATAAGACAATAAAATGCCATTTAAATGACTTTTTTAAATTAAATTTTGGAAAGTTAAAGTTTATTTTCAGGATCCTTAGAAACTAAGAACGTTCGTTTTTCAAATAAAATTGAGGTGTTAACCAAAACGAAAGGCCAGTTTTATGTATACTTTAAGTGTCTCAGTGAATATTTCTGAGTTTTTAACTCAACAAAAGTACATTCTTAATATTCCTTTATTTAAAAACTTCTGAAGACAATTTCTCACCCAATTAATTGAATAAAAAACTCAAGACTTTCTTACTGGCGTTTCATGGAGGAGAATAAGCTTTATCACACGAAGATTGACCTGCACACCAAGACTCTTGTGTTGGAAAAGGTTAAAAACCTAAAAACAAATAAAAATAAAAATCCTAAAATGAAACTGAAAAACATCTTAATTTTTCTTAAGGCCCAGACATGGGAGAAGTCTCAATTTAGTTGAGAAATCTTATTTGAAAAAAAAAAAAAGTGGGAAAGCAAGGAGGTGATTTTTTAATGTGGTACCTTGATTTTTTTTAAAAAAACCTTAGTGTTTATGTAATTTATATTTGAAAATGTATAACTTGCACACCAAACTTATGCTGTCAGAGATATTATTAATACTACCTAGAAGAGATTGAAGTCGTTAGGCCATGCTGGTCCACCCCATGCAGAACACTAGTGCAGTGCACTGGAATGGCCGAATACCGACAGAAACTGCTGGAGTGTGAGAAAATTCTGTCCACTGGAAAGACAGCCAAATAGAAAAAATAGGAAAAATGGGCATATATCTGTCCTCATATCATTGGTTCTTACCATGCCTTAAATGGTAACTGAAATTATAATTAGACATTTGCCTTTGGCTTTTATTTCTGTTTATTCTCTTTTAAAAAACACTCTTCATTCCAACCGTCTGATTTTTCCTTGAAGGAGGTTTACCCATCAGAGCATACAATTAAGTCAAAGGATTAAATTGGTAGCAAGCATCCCTAAGATGCTAGATATAAATTGGATTTCCACAGTCCAGAAATCTTCAATCAAAGTTAGCCACCTGTGATTCAGCTGGTTGAAATGTTAGCTATTAGCTTTTATTCATCACCTACAATCATATCTGACATCCAATTTTATATACCTATGTAAGAGCTCAGTGGATTAGCAACAATCACTTTTATACCACCTCACATTAATCTACAGTCCTTCCAGTGGGGCCATGCATATACACAAATACAACCTTTCTGCTAATTTCAACAAATGGCCTTTTTAAAAAAGAGAAGGACAAGAAGGGCATAAAAAGGGGAGAGAAATGAATAACAAAGAGTTTTGCCACATCAAAATTAACATTGAAGGTGTTTTATTTACTAGAATATGTAAATCATTATTTTGAAATGGCTTTTTATATGAATCAATTTGGTATACCTTTTTTTTTCTTTTAACTGATGTCAATTAAAGAAAGAAATAGTAACAGGTTAATTTTTAAAGAATTTCATTATAAATACTCACACATTTCTTCCTTAGAGTTTTCTTGAAAAAATTCCAAGTGCACTTTAAAGTTTGCCTACCATATTTAAGATGGTTAGAATGAATCTCCTGGCTGCATCTGCTCCGTGATAGGAAACCATTGCTGGGTCTGCAACCACTACAGTCTCTATGTTGTACTCTTGAGGCAATTTGTATGAATATCGCTTCCCTCGTCCACTTTCTGGTACTTTTTTAGAATTAGAACTTCCTTTATCTGCAACAGAAAATTAAATTTTTAAATGTACCTCTATATTGGCAAAGTGAATAATATCCAACATTTGTAATGATAAGCAAAATCAAATAATTTCCCTGCACACGTGGAATCTCAAAGGGCATTTGACTTTGGAGTCTGACTTCAGAATCAGATAGACTGGACTCCCGCCACTTATTGCTTCTGCCATTTAGGAAACTAACATTATCCAGTCAGCCTCGGTTTCCTCGTCTGTAAAATGGATAATACCCATGTACCTTCTAGAGTTGCTGATGGCTTATAATTACATCACGTTAGTAAAACTTCTAGCACAGAGCTCCATATAAACAAAATAACTCAATAAATAAAAGATACTATTACTTTCTTTCTGATGCCAATGACAAAATGAAAGTCTACTTGCAAGAAGTGGCTTAAGTAACTTCCCCCCACGTCCTAATTTCAGGCAGGTGTCCCAGATTACTGAATTATTATACATGGATTACAAAGGATTTGGCTCCACCTTCCATCAGGAGCTTCTAGAAGTTATTACCTTAGAGGAATATAGATTCCTCAAACAGAGGCACTTAAAAACAGTAACTGCAAACAAAAAATATTTGTAAGTTTGACTACGTAAAATTTAAGAACTTCTTTTTATCAAAATATGTCACTATGAGAATGAAAAGCATGTAGTGGGAGAAGATACTTGCAATACTTTTTCAGAATAAAGAAATAAAGAGCTACTCTAAATCAATGACGGATAGCCTAACTGAATAATGGGAAAGGACTGGAACAGTCATTTCTCACAATAGAATATTTAAATGATAATTATCATATGAAAAGGTGCTCACTCTCACTAGTTTTCAGGGAAATACAAATTAAAACCACAATAAATTAAATAAATTTAGATACCTAGAATGACTAAAATTAAAAAGACTGACTTTATCAAGTGCTGGCAAGGATGTAGGGACAGCTGGAAGTCCCACACACAAACACGCAGGGAGTTTGAATGGAAATAAGCATCTTGAAAAACTGGTTGGCAGGATCTACTAAAGTTGCACATTTGCATATCCAACAAACCACATGTACAAATTATTCAGAGTAGCACTATTTTTTTTTTGATGTGATGGTTCTATTTTAATTTTTTGAGGAACCTCCATACTGTTTTACATAATGGATGTGCTAATTTACATTCCAACCAGCAGTGCAGAGTAGCACTATTTTTTAATATTTCAAGTGATCATTAATATTAATAGTACATGGATAAAGAAATTTTGGCATAGTCACATAAAGAAATACTGTATAGTAATGAAAGAAAACCAGGTGCTACAACATGCAAAAAATATTAATATGAGTGAACCTCACAAACAATGCTGAGCAAAAGAGGCCAATTACAAAATATTAGGTAGGGTGATTCCATTTATAGACACATCAAAAACCGGAAAGAAATAGTGTTAGAAATCAAGATAGTGAGTATCTTGGGGTAGAAGAAGTTAGTGCCTAGGCACAAGAATATCTGGGTGCTGGTATTTTCTGTATTTTGCTCTGGGTGGAAGCTCATGGTTATGTTCACTTTGGGAAAATTCAGCAGCTAGATATACCATTTGTGCGATTTCCTGTATGCGTGTGGTGATTCAATAATCAATTTATGATTTTTAAAAGCTTTATTGAGGTAGAACTTACATGCCACAATATGCAGCCACTTGAGTGCACCATTCAATCAGTTTCAGTAAATTTCTACACTTGGGAAACATCTCCACAGTCCATTGTTAAATTAGCTGTCACTTGTTCCTCTCCTTGCCATTTACCAAAATTCTGTTGATGTCTCTAAACTGCTATCATCTCTTTCCCAAACTTGTACTTGTTGACTGACAGATTCTATATTTTTTTAAATTAATTTCAGTGAAGTTCCTGGAAGTGTGAAGAGAAACACACTTGTTCAATTAGTCATATTTCCCTGGATGTCTCTAACATTTTTTTGAATTCAGGCATATGTATTTTCATAATTATAGTTCATCTTCTTGGTTTCTAATAAATTACTTAATTTGAATCTTGTTCCAGGTTCCTTGGCTTTAGCTTCCTTATTCTAGTCTATTCTACTTTACTCTACTAACCACCTATTCTACTTTTCTTTGCCCCTTAACATCTTTTCCTGGCTACAGGATTAATTTATATCTTGGATTCTTGACCTATTATTTTGACTTCTAGGCCCAACTGAATTAGCTCTGAGATATAACATGACCAGGATCTCACCATCTTTGCCGGAGACTTCCCTGGTCTAGACTATCCCCAGAAGTGACTGTTCCCCATTTCTTCAAGCAATGACACAAATTTAAAAATTACTTAATGAGATTGTGGAAAATGGCAGATTAGGAGGGGCCTCCTGGCTCTCTGCTCTCAGAGCCGGTGGTGAAACAGGCAGACCACTGCACGTGAGTGAACTCCACTTCCACAGGAGCAGTTTCATGGACATACAGAGAAACAGCGTGGGACACTGGACACTTGTGGAAAACAGAGGTGAATCGGAAAATTTCTTGAGAAATCCAGAGAGTAGGAGGTGTGCCTTAGGGAAGGAGCCCGGCTCCCACCAGCAGCTGCACCAGGGTGTTCTGACTCCCGGGAGGACAATCCTTCCCCCGCCCGGCCCCACACCCACGCAAGCAGGGAAGTGGCTGAAGTCGGTGGGAAACAGTGGTGTAGGCAGACGGGCTGTGCGGAGAAAAAACTGGAGCGGGAAAAATTTTGAAGTCTCCGGTGCTCTCCTCTATTGGAGAAGGTCCCTAACCGAGCGGGTGCTCCCCCGTTCCGCAGGAGTGAGTGCGGAAAGTGCCTTCTCACATCCAGAGGCTCCCAAGACTAGGACGGGGAGCGTATACCTTGGAGGAGACCCTGTCCTGGGAACTCGCTGAGGTATTGGCAGACTCTGGTGAGACAGAGCGAGCACGCTACCCTGCAGCTGAACAGTTGGGACTCAGCGGATCGGGAAGCTGTGGGACCAGAGCGTGATTAGGAAGCTGTAATGCACGCCGACTCTAAGTGCAGACTGTAAGTAGGGGATGGGATGTCTCCCCTAGCCTGGAAACACTGCAAGCTGCTCTGGTAGTGATCACAGTCCCCCTCCCAGTCCTAAACTGGTCGAGCAGGTCCGGCATTTGAAAGAGGTTGGGAAAAGAGGGGAAAAAGAAAAAAAAAAAACACAGAGTCTGTATGAACCCCCAACTCAGCATCAGGTCCCCCCATTCCCACGGCTCAGGTTTGGCATTTGAAGGGGAGGTTAGGGGAACGTGGTGACAGCCAGCTGCCGCTGACTTGCCAGGCCGGTTTTGGGTGCTCGCCCTCCCTACCCAGCTGACTTCCTTCTGTGCCAGGAGAGCAGAAATTAGCTTGTAAGGGCACAATTGCGAGGGAGGTTGCCTCTGCACTTGTCACCTGGAGAGTCAGCACCACCCACCCTCTCCTGCCACTCGGGCCTGGTGCTTCACGCAGAAGGGACTGACGCCACCCCTGGGCGGAGCTGAGAAAGAGGCTGTTCATCCCGCAACCTGGTCACCAGACTGTTACCTCCGCTTCGCTTGCCCTTCCCTGCTGGAGGAAGAAAGAAGATAGAAGCAGCCTATCAGATTGTGGTTCATAAGACAGTCCCAGAAACTCTGGTCCTTAACAAAGAACCCAGATGAGAAAGAACCAGCGAAAGATCACAGGAAACATGAAAGATCAGAGAGAAAAATCACCTCCAAAAATAAATTCACGATCATCACCAACTGATAGCAACCTACATGATACGATTAATCTGACAGAGGAAGCTTTCTGAATATGGATTGTTGGAAAACACAATGGCATTGAAGAGAAAATTGATTCCCAACATAGAGAAACCACAAGAACGAATCAGGAAATGAATGAAAAGTTCGACAAAGAAATTGAAATTATTCAAAAAAACCAAAGAGAAATTCTGGCAATGAAGGATACTTTCGAGGAGCTCCAAAACTCAATGGAATGTATCAAGAATCAATTGGATCATGCAGAAGAGCGTATTGCAGAGCTTGAACAGTACGCGTATGCGCTAAACACATCACAAGAAGAAAGGGAACACAGAAACAAGAGACAAGACCAAAGGTTACAAGAAGAATGGGATTACATAAAAACACCAGACCTATGGTTGATAGGGGTGCAAGGGGGGGCTGAGGACCATTCACAAGGGCTGGAAAATTTAATTCATGAAATACTGGAGGAAAATATGCCAGGCCTAGCCAGAAATCTCGATATTCAGGAACAAGAAGCACACAGAACTCCCGGGAGACTCAACGTGAAAAGGCAATCACCTAATCACGTGATTATTAGGCTGACCAAAGTAAATGCGAAAGAAGCAATACTCCATGCAGCCGGACAAAAACAACAAATAAACTTCAAAGGCAGGCCTGTGAGATTAACTGCAGATTTCTCATCTGAAGCCCTACAAGCCAGAAAGGACTGGGTGCCTATCCTTAATCTTTTAAACAGAGTAAAGCCCAACCTAGAATTCTTTATCCGGCAAAATTAAGTTTCATCTATGAGGGAGAAATAAAGTCCTTCTCTGACAAGCATTCTCTGATGGAATTCGCAAAGACCAGAGCAGCCCTACAGGAAGTTCTTAGACCGGCCTTATACACCGAATAGGGCAATAGGCACTCTTCAAAGTAAAACCTTCAAAAAGATTTAAGGCTAGAACTTGAACTGCAGGATGGTCTAAGGAGTAAAACAAAGCAACGGGACTTTACTCAACAATATGAATGGAAACCTTGCTCAAATTTCATTCCTTTGAATAAATGTCAATGGATAAAACTACCCTCTGAAGAGAAATAGACTGGCAGAGTAGATAAAAATCTACAAGCCCAGTATCTGCTGTATACAGGAAACTCATCTAACCCACAAAGATGCATTCCAGCTGAAGGTCAAGGGATAGAAAAGTATCATCCAGGCAAACGGAAGTCAAAAGAAAGCAGGTGTAACTATACTATTTGCAGACAACATAAACTTTAAAATAATGAAAGTGAAAAAGGATAAAGATGGCCACCTTGTAATGGTGAAAGGGAAGATCCAACAAGAAGATTTAATTATTCTTAATATTTATGCACCCAACGTAGGACCACCTAACTACATAAAGCAAACCTTGTCAGATCTTAAACTTGTTAAACAATACTGCCGTAGTAGCAGGGGACTTGAACACTCTACTGAATGAACTGGATGGATCCTCCAAACAGAAAAGGAGCAAAGAAGTAATGGAATTAAACAGAACTCTTTAACAAAAAGATGTGACAGCTCTCTACAGAACATTCCACCCAAATAAAGATGAATTTACATTCTAATCATCAGCCTGTGGAACCTTTTCCAAAATTGACCACATACTAGCCCACAAATCAGATCTCAACAAATTCAAAAAAATAGAAATTATACCATGTGTCTTCTCTGACCATAGACGTATAAAACTAGAGTTCAATTCCTATAGAAACTCTCACTGCTTCACAAAGTCATGGAAACTAAACAATTTATTATTGAAAAACTCTTGGGTCAAGAAGAAAATTCAGAGGGAAATCAAGAGTTTCTTTGAACTAAATGATAATGGAGACACAAGTTACCAAACCTGTGGGATACAGCAAAAGCATACCAAAGAGGAAAATTAATAGCAGTAAACACTCACATCAAAAAGACAGAAAGCTTGGATATTGACATCCTAATGAATAAACTCAAGGAATTGGAAGAAGAGCAAACCAATCCCAATCCTAATAAAAGAAAAGAAATAACAAAGATCAAAGCAGAAATAAATCAAATTGAGAAAAAAAGAATAATACAGAAGATCAACAAGACCAGAAGCTGGTTTTTCAAAAAGTTAAACAAAATTGATAGCACTCTGGCTAGATTGACAAGAACTCAAAGGGAAAGGACTCTAATCAACAAAATTAGAAGTGAAAAATGGGAGGTCACAACAGACACCACAAAAATTCAAAACATTATCTTTGATTACTATAAAAAACTATATGCTCAAAAACTACATAACGAGGAGGAAACGGACAGATTCCTGGAAACATACAACCTTCCTCAGTTCACCCAGGAGGTAACAGAATTTCTAAACAGACCTTCTCAAGCTCAGAAATTGGGGCAGTAATTAATAACCTTCCAAAATGGAAAAGTCCCTGACCTGATGGCTTCACCTCAGAGTTTTACCAAACATACAAAGAAGAACTCATACCTATTTCAGAAATTATTCCACAACATTGAGAAGAATGGAATCCTTCTGAATTCATTCTACGAAGTGAACATCACTTTAATTCCAAAACCTGGAAAGGACCCAACAGAAAAGGAAATTACAGACCAATATCCCTTATGAATATACATGCAAAAATCTTCAACAAAATTTTAGTTAATGGAATTCAGCAGCACATCAAAAAAATAATTCATCACGACCAAGTGGGCTTTATTCCAGGGATGCAAGGCTGGTTCAACATTTGCATATCTATAAATGCAATTTGTCTCATAAATAAAAGCAAGAACAAAGACCATATGATTCGCTCAATAGATCCAGAAAAAGCATTTGACAAAGTCCAACACACCTTTATGATAAAGACTCTAAACTAAATAAGGATAGGTGGCTCATTCCTTAAAATTATCAAATCCATTTATGACAAAAGTATGACCAACATCTTACTAAATGGGGAAAAACTTAAACCATTTGCACTTCGAACTGGAACTAGACAAGGATGCCCACTTTATCCTCTTCTATTCAGTATAGTGCTCGAAGTCCTAGTAATAGTAATTAGGCAAGAGGGTGGTATTAAGCATATCCAAGCAAGTGCAGATGAGATCAAACCCTCACTTTTCGCTAATGATATGATATTGTATCTAGAAAACCTCAGGCATTCTTCCAAGAGACTCCTAGATTTCATAAATGAATTTGGTAAAGTCTCAGGTTATAAAATGAATATACACAAATCAGAGACATCCATATACGCCAAAAATAGTCAAGCCGAAACTCAAAAGGCAAAACCTTTTACTATAGCCTCCAAAAAAATTAAATACATACGAATAAACTTAACAAAAGATACGAAAGAACTTATACAAGGAGAATTACAAAACACTAAAAAAAGAAATTGTACAAGATGTAAAAAGATGGAAATATCTGCCTTGTTCATGGATTGGTAGAATCAATATTGTTAAAATGTCAATATTACCTAAAGTGATCTACAGAATAAATGCAATCCCCATCAAAGTACCATCTTCATTCTTTACAGACCTAGAAAAAATAATTCTTCACTTTGTATGAAATCAGAATAGACCTTGTATAGCCAAAGCTATCTTAAGCAAAAATAACAAACTGGGAGGCATCGGTCTTCCAGACTTCAAGCTGTACTATAAAGCAATTATAATCAAATCAGCATTTTATTGGTACAAGAACAGAAGCACTGATCTTTGGAACAAGACTGAGAATCCAGTGATGAATCCATCTGTATACGGTAACCTAATCTTTGATAAACCAGACAAAAATATACATTGGGGAAAAGAATCTATTTTCAATAAATGGTGCTGGTAAAACTGGATAGCTACATGCAGAAAAATGAAACTGGATCCCTACCTCTCACCTCTCACAAAAATACATTCAAGATGGTTAACAGACCTAAACCTAAGGCAGGAAACCTTAAGAATCCTAGAAGAGGATGTTGGGAAGACCCTGTCTATATTCTTTTGAGAAGCTTCTCTTCAAATCTTTTGCTCACTTTTTAATGGAGTTGTTTGATTTTTTTCTTGCTGATTTGCTTGAGCTCTTTGTAGATTCTGGTTATTAGTCCTCTGCTGGTTGTATAGCTTGAAAGTATTTTCTCCCATTCTGTAGGTTGTCTATTTTCTCTGTTAATTATTTCTTTGGCTATGCAGAAGTTTTTTAGTTTAATCAGGTCCCATTTATGTATTTTTGTTGTTGCTGTGATTGCCACCAGTGTCTTCTTCATAATTTCTTTTCCTACACTGACATCTAGAAGAGTTTTTTCAATGTTTTCTTCTGGAATTCCTATGGTTTCATGCCTTATATTTAAGGCCCTTATCCATCTTGAATTAATGTTTTTGAGTGGTGGGAGATATGAATCCTGTTTCAGTCTTCTACATGTGGCTATCCAATTTTCCCAGTACCATTTATTGAATAGGGCTTCTTTTCCCCAGTGTGTATTGTTGTCTGCTTTGTCAAAGATCAGTTGGCTGTATGTGGAGGGTTTTATATCTGGATCTTCTCTTCTGTTCCATTGGTCTATGTCTCTATTTTTGTGCCACTATCATAAGATCGTATGTTCAATAAGTGTATAGGAATCTTGCTCGGATGTGACACCATGGCAACCAACTGATTCATCTTCTGGCTAAAGGAGTCATTCCCAAAGAGCAACTCAGGGAACTCACCACTCAAACAGTAGATAATGCATCTTGTTTGCTTTTCATAAGTGGGAAGATTCTAAACAAATGTACTTCAAGTCTCTCACCGCTTTAGGTGAGACAGTCCACTAAGGATTGTACCATTTCTCTTGTGTATCAGGTTTTTCTCTTTCTTTGAGAAAACACTTGTAGCAGAGGAGTCCACCTCATGCAGTTTTCTCCTGAAACACTGAAAAGGTTATTAGTATTTACTGTTTACTGAGGTGAATATTGTTTAAATTTGCATTGGACAATCCATTTAAAAAACAACTAAACATCGATGATTACAATGTCTGCATTACATTAAAATTGCTAATTTGATGCAGTAATAATTTAGGATTTTAATTATAAGCTTGAAAAGCAGAGTTAGAAATGTAGTTGGCACAACTAATGTTAATTTGTCCTTTAATGTTTACTGAAAGCAATATATCCAATGTAATTACAGCACATGTCAAATAACCTACTATTTTTTAAGTGTATGAGTCCTTAATTTGCTTGATTAAGATGACATACCATCTGTTTAAATTTTTGTTGTGTTATTTTTTGTAGGTTTCATCTTGCTTATCAGCAAGAGATTATCTAGAGCATGTTATTGATTCAATAATCATTTTCCTGATGCTTTTCTATTAAATTTCTCACTGTGTTGTTCATCATCATTTTCTCTTTGCTTATTACATTGGGGTCGTATAATGCCTACTTCACTAAACACTGCCAGTGTTCTTGGGAATCAAATGTGCACTATCATAACAGACATTATACCAATGCCAAGCATGCAGTCCCTGGGCTCTTTTCAGTTAAAATTATCAAGAGTTCTCACTTTTACAATAATAAACCTGTTTCTAGCCAAATTTCTCTGTATTAATTTCTTCTTTTACTTCCTTGATTACTGCTTCATCAGGTTCTAAAACATTGTTAATGCAATATGTATTCAACTTTGAGATTGTATTCTTAATATCCTTGTCTGGAGATGCAACTGAATCTATGGACGTAATTCAACGTTTGTGGATATAATTGAGCATAAAGTTTCATTAAATCTTAAATGTCTTTCATACTGCTTGTATGGACTTTTTCATTCTAATTTTTAATTATCAAATATTATAATAACTGACAAGAGGATAAATATCATTTCCCCTTTATCCCAACAAAAATATGAACATATTATAACAAGAATTAAGCAGTAAGCCTTAAATAGTACTAAATGCTTTCCAATTTTATTTGTTTTTATCCCCTAAGTTTTTTAATTTTCGGTCATTTGTATTAATAATTTTCATTTTTGGTGTCAAATAACACTTTACATGGTCATTCTTCCTACTTCACTCACAAAATACTTTTTGACAGAGCATAGTATTAATATTTTTATTCTAGCTCGATCAGTTTAGGCAATTTATGAGTATTTGTATTATTACAGCTAACTTTTATAAGATTTTTATCATTCATCAGGATCATACAAAATTAGATATTCTGTGAATAAATTATTTAAAAGCAGTGGCTAAGCTATTATTTGAAGTTGTTTAAAATCAACTCATATTTGGAGAAAATTAGTTTATGGAAATTTTTTGGTTATTACCTCACGACAATTTTTAAAAGACACAGTTCTAGGTGAAGTCAACCTTTTTTAAAATAATTAATGAATTAACATTGTTTTATAGAAGGTCATAGTCCTATTCAATCATGCTAGTAATTCTCAGTTGAGCTGCCATTCAAGAAGTCCTGTTCAATAGGGGGAAGGAATTCCTCTAAAACTGATTTATGTGATTAACTGTACACCTCGGTAAATTCACTGAAAATCATTTAATTGTACACTTAAAATGGAGTAAAGGCATGATATGTAAAGTATACTTCAA
>CAUYRT010002287.1:0-39038 GCA_963574885.1 Lepilemur ruficaudatus
TCTACCTAGTTTTCTTTTTCTTTCTTTTTTTTTAAACAACTTTATTGAAGTATAATTTACATACCATGCAATTAATTCATTTTAAGTGTACAATTAAATGATTATTAGTAAATTTACCAAGTTGTACAGCTATTCACACAAGTTTTAGAACATTTCCTTCCCCCTATTGAGACCCCTAATTCCCATCCCCAACTACATTTCAAGCATGCCCCTCTCCTCCACGATACTCACCACATCCCTCAGATGTGGGTCTGAGGGATTCTTCATTCTCTGTTGGTTTGCACATTTCTTTTGCAGCCCAGCACAATCTAGAAAGGAAAGAGATTTTGAATTTGGGAATTGCTCATTTTTCCTATGATAAAACTAAAGTCAAGAGTAGCTTGTCCAAAGGAATTTCAGATGCTTAATCAACTATAGCGCACATTAGAATAAGCTAATGTCGTCAAGATGTGGTCATACCCCTCGAGCAATCACTTCAGATATAGTCCAAGAAAAAAAATACACAGAATTTTCATTTTTCTTCAAATCACCAAGAGGGTATGTGGAAGACACAAAACTTACAGGGAGCCTCCCTAAGATGAAAGTGCAGCAACATCTCTGGAATGGAAATGGGAAGAAGAAAGTGGGAGGGGGAGAGATGGGTTCTGAGCTCCTTATGGATATGATCTTTACACTGTGTTCTCTCCAAATGTGTTCTCCCCAACCCCCGAATCCCTGGTGAACACCACCACCATTTGAGTACCGTAATGTTAATCAGTCAGTACAGTTTGATGGCGAGTACATGTGGAGCCCATTCTTCCAATCTTGTGTCGGTTCTTAAATAGAGTGGATGCTGGTAGAAAACTTGAAAGCAAGACACACCCAGGAAGATCAAGAATCATTGCTAATGAAAGGGGCAATAGTGTAATTAATGCAATGCCCCGATTAATATAAATTTACATTTAGATTGAGAATCTATTTGATACCTGTATTGGATTGTGTGGAGGTGTTTAACACTTCAAGCATTTGGAGAGAACACACTGTAAAGATCATATCCATAAGGAGCTCAGAACCCATCTCTCCCCCTCCCACTTTCTTCTTCCCATTTCCAGATGTTGCTGCACTTTCATCTTAGGGAGGCTCCCTGTAAGTTTTGTGTCTTCCACATACCCTCTTGGTGATTTGAAGAGAAGAGAAAATTCCGCGTATTTTTTTCTTGGACTATATCTGAAGCGATTGCTCGAGGGGTATGACCACATCTTGACAACATTAGCTTATTCTAATGTGCGCTATAGTTGATTAACCATCTAAGATTCCCTTGGACAAGCTACTCTTGACCTTAGTTTTATCATAGGAAAAATGAGCAATTCCCAAACTGAAAATCTCTTTCCTTTCTAGATTGTGCTGGGCTGCAAAAGAAATGTGCAAACCAACACAGAATGAAGGAATAATAAAAGTAAAGAGAACCTGAAGCGGAGGCTTCCTGAGGAAAGAGGTCAACATTCAGAGATAATTAAAAGTTGCTGCCAGATCATAATTACTTGGTCTTTATTGGGCTGTGGATAGTTTTGAAAATAATTTGAATTTCATTGTTGTTATCTATAGATGGGGAGATTTCATATGAAAATCTAGATGTCTGCTTTTGCTCGAAAAATGGGACATTCTGGCAGCAATGGACCTGCATTTTCACGGATACTAATCAGCTAGGACTGAGTAACAGCTAGCCCCATGGAGGTGGGGCTGCCCAGTTTCACCCATCCTGAGCAGGACAGTTTGTTTGGCTTCCTGGCTCTCGGGATGAGTGCATTTGCCAATCATCTTGGCATTCACTTTATTGTGTTCCTTGCACTATATTGTTTTTCCTTATATTGTTTTTCTTATATTTCTCTTATACTTGACTCATGTACATTACTGTGGGTTTGTTGATTTGTGATCTCTGCTCCAGATGAATAGCAAATGTATATTATTCAGAAGTTTAAGGTTGCCAATTTAATCAAGAAGAAGATCCATCCTATGAGAGACTACTTACTTGGTCTGGGTACCAGAAAAGTGACTCTAAATGGCATTTAGGCCTATACAGTTTAGTAATCTCTGCTGAACACCAGAAAGGGTTCTTATAACTTGGGACTTTGTAAGGACAACTATATATGAGTGAAGAATACCAAAACCCATGATATTTGCTACATAGTTCACTCGAATTTTTATGTCTCTTTCACACCTGTTATTGCTTTATGCCCGGTATTGTGTAGGCACATCACATCTCATTAGCTCCTCCTAATAGCCCTGTGACAATATTGTGATAATGCTAATATTAACCAACATTTTATAGGTAAGAAAACTGAGGAACTAACAGCATTAGTGATTGCCTGCATTGCCCAGCTGGCAAGTGACAGAACCAGGGTTCCAAGCCAGCAGTCCAACTCGAGTGCTCACTTTCTTAACCACTACCTTCCCTGTCTGCTATCTGAAGGGAGGAAGGATCAGTGGTAGCTCCATGGCACAAACATTCTCCTCAGGTGGAGAGTTTGTGAAGAGTGAAACGAGTATCAAGTGTATCTATTAGGGAATGCTACGTGAAAGGTGAAAACTAGCAGTGCGTATGTCTCCCCTGGTAAATCTGATTTTGCATAATCACTGACAGAGCCATTGCCCTGCTGACTCTGGCAATGATAAGCAGAGACCTTGGCTGAGTTTCCAGCTGCTTTCTGCATCGCCATCGGCAGTCATGGCAGATTAGATGCTGGGGAAGACTGAAGCAGTAGATGCCTGGGTCCTTGTGGGACTCTAATATCACATCAAATGATAACACTCTCTGGTGGCTCTAATAACATTTGGTGGCTGTTGGTGTTTTGTGGAGTGACAATTTGACCAGCTCTGCCATGAGGTTTACTGATAATGCTGGTGCTGCCAGTGCCACTGGCATTGCTGATTGGAGAGCAGTTGTGCTATGGTGGAGGGCCTGTGATCGCTACGTGTTTTACTTGCTTTTTGCCATAGTGCAGATCAAGCTAATAGCGTATTTGAGATTAATTTAACCACCATTGTCCTGTGTCCTGCTGTAAATGTGGAAGGTCTCATACATTGTATTGCTATATTAGGAACCAACGTATCACTGTGATTAAGAGCATTATCTTGGGGGTTGAGTAGACCTGGGTTTGAATTCTAGCTTAATAGCTGTGTGACTTTGGGCTTGTTGATTAACCTCTCTGTGTGCTACTCTCACCATTTATAAAATAAGGACTAATGTTAAGTACATACTCTATAGTATCATGGTAATGATTAAATGATTTTAAAAATTACTTAGTACAATATCTGGATATATAATAAGTACTCTAATTTCATTTTAAATATGATTAGGAGCACAAAGAAAAAATTTAGGGGTCGCTTCTACTGGCACCATCACATGCTCTGTTAAACCACGTACCTTTGATTCCAAGTCACTCTTAATAATTAATATGGTCAAATTAATAACTTTAGGGTAAAAAAGAAACACTAGCACATTAAACAAACTTGTAAAGCACATCTTGATTTCGGATGTAAAATTATGACAAATATTTATATCTTAGGATCATGGAAATGTGATTTATCAAGTCTGAGATATACCTTGTCAAAAAGACTTTGCTTTGTCATTCTTCTAAACCCAGATATAAAACCATCCTCATATAGCCATCTAATCTTTGACAAAGCAGACAAAAAGATACACTGGGGAAAAGAATCCTTATTCCCCACAAATGACACTGCTCAAACTACAATAGCTGGGCTTGAAAACTCTCTGTCAACCACCATATTCACCAGACCTTGCACCAACTGACTACTACTTCTTACAGACTTTGGAGCACTTTTAGTAAGGAAAAATATTTGTTTCTCAAAAAGCTGTGGAAAATACCTTCCACGATTTCATCGCCACTTGCTATCCAGGTTTCTTCACTTCTGACATAAACAAGCTACCATTAGGATGGCAAAACTGTGTTAATAGTTTAGGCACATACTTTGATTAATTGTACTGATTCTTGTTTGAGATATAATAAGCTCAACTTTGGTTTGAAATCAGACATTTCATGTTTAATCAGATAAATACTTTGACACATGCTTCATTTTCTTTCCATCTCAGATTCTGCCAGAAGTGGAAACCTGGCCCTCACCAGACACCAAACCCGTAAGCACCTGTATCTTGGACTTTCAAGTCTCCCAAACTGTGACCAATAAATTTATATTGTTTGTAAATTACCCAGTCTGTGGTATTTTGTTATAGCAGCACAAGTGGACATGGGTTACATCGACATATAACATTTTTGGTGTGATATATAAACTTTATGCTTCTTGCAAGGAAAACCTGACATGCTCTTTTGATGTCAAAAGAGTTGTAGGCCTTGAAAATATGTAGCATCAGAAATATGGAAGCATACATGAGCATGAATTCTAAGGATCACACCAACAGGAATGAAATACAAGAATTGGTCAGGTCAAAGTAATTGATGTGCATGCATTCATCTAGATTGCAAGATGTAATATGTTGGCTTCAGCACCAATGAATGGTGGTAATTATCTGTTAAGTTGGCTAACTTGAAAATTGTACTTAACAGTGGTTTATATTAACAGTTAATGAAATGCTTGAACTTGCCTGTCATTCTTTAGAGGAAGGATTCTGAAGACTCAGGAAGATGGAAATGTTGGAATATACATATCATGTGCAACCCCCAATCATATCCCTCATCAAGGCATTAAGAATAATGAGTACAAGAGTGATCAAATCCAGGCATTAGATGAAAGAAATTGAAATATTAAGTAAACTGAAATTGGAACTGAAATTGGAACACTAATAAATGTATTTTGTCTCTCAAGATTATCTGGTAATGGTTAATTGATCATGGAATCCTTAAGCATGAAATAAGCAACCTATTAAGGTGCTTGACACATTAGACAGAAAACTTTGAAGTCCATTTTACATAAACCTAAGTTGAATGACAGCAGTGGGGTTTGCAGCCTTGCACTCAGTTCCCATACCCAAGGATGTTCAGAGAGTTGAAGACCTTTGCTTGAGGGAGGCTGAGTGCCTTTTATTAATAACCCTGAAATGGAGCCATAGTTGTATACTTTTAGTAATCACCCAATCTTTGTCCAGAGGGATCCAAATCTATTTACCAGGATGGCTGGATAAAGAGGAAATATCCAGATTTTTTTGGAAGTTATTGGACATTTGCCGTGAACCAAATCAGGTGCTAAATCCTGGAGACTTGAAATTCCACCATATCCCACAAACTAGAGTGTGGATTTTTCAAGGTCAGAAGATAAAATAGCTCTTATCTCAAGTCTGTCTCCCTGTGGGTAAAGTAAGACTGCACATTAATTTTATGTTTTAGTCCTCAGTCCCAGAATATGTAATAGTTAAATACATACTCAGCAATTGGAAGAATCCCTGTACTGGTTTCCTCATTCATGGAGTTAGGGCTATTATAGTAGGAAAGGCCAAGTGGAAGTCACTTGAACTCTCCTTATCCCAACTCTCCTTACTCCCTGCCAAGACAGTAAACCAAAAGAGGAAGGAATTGCAGAGGTTAGTACTATCATCAGATATCTCCATAATCCAAACATGGTATTTTCTGTCATATTAACATTTAAATTTATTTGGCTAGGGACAAAAAGCAGGTGTGTTTTGGAAAATGACTATGGATTATTGCAAATTTAATCAGTGCATGAGGCTAACTTCAACTTCCACTCCCAAGGTTCTGTGTTTATTAAAGCAAATCAGTATAGCTCCTTGCAGCTAATATGTAGCCATTTACACAGCAAGTCAGTTCCTCCTCCTCCATTTCTGTCAACAGAGAAAATCAGAAGTAGTCTGCCTCATTGGTCTTCATTTTCTTATATGAGGGCCACATAATCTCTCCTCTCTATTAAAATTTGGTGGAGCGTGACCTTGATTATATTCATATCCCTCATAAATCAACATGCTGGGCCATTACATTTATGATGATATATGCTAAGTAGACTTGGTGAGCAGGAAGTGGTAAGCATTAAAAGTGAGATACATATACAGAGGGCCTGTCACATCTTTGATGTTTTCTAGGGATCCAGTGGTTTGGGCCTGTCAGCATATCATTTCTACAATGAGAAACAATTATTTTCTCTTACTCTTTCCACCATGAAGAACTATATAGAATGCTTGGTAGGACTTCCAGGATTTTGGAGACAACACATACCACACTTGGATTTACTGCTTTAACTCATTTACTAGGTAACCTATATGGTTGTCAGTCTCAAGTATGGCCTAGAACAAGAAAACACTCTGTAAGATCTAAGCTCCAGTGTAAGTTGCTCTGCCACTTGGGCCTTATAACCCATCAGACACAATGGCATTGGAAATTTCTGTGGAAGCCAAAGATGCTTAGATTTTGGAGTAAGGTCAGTCCCTCTTGTGAGAACTATTCCCAACTTGAAATATCACTCCCAACATCCTAAGAGGCTTAGTACAAACTAAATGCCTTGATTAGGAGACACTAAGTGACATGCAACCTAAACTACAAGTCATAAAAATAGTGTTAACTGACACATTGAATCCTTAAAAATGGATATAAGGAATGATATCCTAAAGATTCAGTTACTGTGCCAGTTGGGAGACAGCAACCTATAAGACTGTGGTGCTGTCCTTCAGGCTAAACCTTAGAGCAGCAGTCAATAAATGATGCCCTCTCCCCCACAGCCAGAAGCAGAAGTTGCTCCTCTTTTTATTATATCTAACAGTGCACTGAAGGAAATTGTTCTTCCTGTTCTCAGTCTTGGTTTTGATGGTTTTGGAAGTCCTACTTCACAAAGATGGACTACGTCCACCTGAAAATGAAGTCATGGTTCCATTAAATTGGAAGTTGAAATTGATTCTTAGCATTTGGGGCTCCTCACAAACCAACAGGCAGAGAAATAATGTCTGTACTGACTGGAGTGATTGATTCTGATTATCAAGGGAAAAGTAGGTTGCTAGTACACAGTGGAACTAGAGAAAAGTATTACTGGAACACAAAAGGTTCACATATATGCCTCTTTTACTCCTTGGCCAAATAGCCATAATCTATGAAGAACTGCAATAAATATAATGTCACCAAAGACTCAGACCCTGCAGTGATAAAGATTTGAATAAATCCACTAGATGAAACAAAACCCATCCAGTCAAGATCCTGCAGATGGCAAAGGAGGATAAGGAATTTTCTGTGGAAGAAGAAAATTATGATCATCAACTTAGGACTCATAAGCAGCTAGAAAATCAGGGACTGAAACAATTATATTTTACTTTGCTTCTTTTTCCCATCTCCCTACTCCTATTGCCTTACATAAAGAGTAAGTATGGTGGTTATTATTTTAGTTTTAGGAAGAAAGGTAGAATTAACAATACCCCACAACTAGATGATAGTTAATGAGAATTTGCATGTTCCCCATGTTGGGACATGAATATTTTATCTGGATAAGTGATAAGAGTGGATACTGCAGAGAAAAGGGAGTGGATTGTGCTGGATAGGCTTTGCCTGGTTCTTGAGAGCCACTCTTCACTCACTTAGCGGTTCTGCTTGTACTAGGAGGTAGGAGGCTGATCTTCATGGACTGCATTAGTGCACTCCTTTCCCTCTGGCTTCCAGCTGAGTTTGGCCAGTAGGAAACACCAGCAGGAGATTAAAAGACATGTTGGTTTTGTCCCTCTACCAAAGGTCACAGCTCCTGTCAGGGAAAGTCCTCATTTATAGCCAGTCCTTCTAGGTTCTGGGAATTACTCTTTCCTCTTGCCTCTTCAAGACCAGAGGTTATGAAGTTTCAGCAGTGCTGCTAATCCTAGTGAGCTTCACTGAGAGTTGTTGATTCTTATTAGCCCTTCTTACACCTTATAATTAGTTGCTTTATTAATCTTCTTTCATTGTCTTAAGGGTGCCATCTGTTTTCTGCCAAAACCTTGAGTGACACATCAAACATCATTTCCCCTTATTTATGCTGAGTAAATTTTTGGATCCGCAGGGCCAAGCCACATTACTTTTCATTCAAGTATATAAGCTAGAAACCTGGGAGTCATCAAGGACAAAATCCCTTAACACTCTTCATTCTTAATATGCAATCCATAATTATTTTCTGTCAATTCTATGCCAAAAATATATCTTGATTTTCTCTACTTCTTTCTTTCATCATTGCCACTTTGCTAGTCCAATCTACTATCATCTCTAGTTTAAATTACTGAAATGGTCCTACTATTTTCCCTTTTGTTGCCCTATAATATATTTCCCTCATAGCAGCCAAAGTTATCGTTTTAAAATACCATTATGGTCCCATCCATGGCCCTGCTTAAAACCCTTGAGTGGTTTCCCATTACTTTATATACACAGTTTTTACATAGCCTAAGAGTACCACTCGATCTGGACTCTGCGTATTTTTCCAACTTCTTTTCATACAATTCTCTTTGCTCAGTGTGCTCCAACCCCTCTTTCTTTCACTTTATCAAACACTCCAACCCCTTCCTGCCTCCAGGACTTAGCTCCAACTTTCTTCTACCTCAAATGCTCTCCTTACATTATGTAATTTATACTACTCATCTTTCAGCTCTTAGCTCAAATTTCATACACTCAGTTAAGGCTTAATAAATAGTCCAGGATTGTCCCCCATTATAAACTCTCATAAGCTTTCTATAATTTCTCTTTATAACAATATAGTTCAATTATTTGAAAAAAGTATTTCTTCCCCCACCCGGGAAACTATATGCTTGATAGGGGCAGGGTCCATGTCTGTTTTGCTGGCAACTATGCATTCCCAATACCTAGCACAATGCCTGACAAATAATAAATGATGAATGAATAATCATGTGGGGGTGGATGGAAGGGAAAGGTGACACAAGATATGAAGCCTAAAACTGTGCTTCACAGAGCAACTTTTAGATAAATGACTGCCCACTTTTCTGGTTGACACAGATTCTGGGCTCTGAGTTAGTTGGCAGATAATCAGAGAGCTAGTCTCTGTCAAATATTAATTCCTCACAGATTTCAGCATCAAGTTATTCAGTTATACTTTTAGTATTTTTGAGGGTTTTTCTCCTTTTAAAAATTAGTAGTGAAAATTTAGGAGACGCTGCACTTGGAGGGCTTCTAGTCTTATGTGAATTCATACTATAGCAATTGGGACTTTTGTTTTTTTTCATTTAGCCGCTTTTACCAAGTTAGATAAACAATGCATTTCACTGGATGGAGTTTCCATTAGGATATTGTTCTTTTACATACTAGGGTTTCCTTCTCGGCATCGTATCCTCTATCTTGTGTGAAAATCACGTTTAAAATTATTGGAAGTTTGGCTGCGGTCGAATAGTTGTTCGTGTAAGAAATCCCTGCTCCCAATTACTCTTTTTTTCTTCATTTTTTTTTTCTTTAGGTATTCTCACCCATTGATGCTTCTAAATAAACATTTAAATAATTTTGCCAAGTTCCAGAACCAACTTTTTTGGGATATTGCTTGAGATGTGGTTAAAACAATAAATTTAATCGGAGAAGAATTTATCTATTTGTAATGTTCTTTCTTCCCTATTTACTGAATACTTCTTTTATATCTCTTAATTCAGTTTTATGATTTTCTTCATAAAAACTCCATAACTTTCCTGCTGATGCTACTTTATGTCCTGTTGTTATTGTGAATAAAATATATTCTTACCTGCTGGTGTTACACTTTAATTGGCTGTTGGTGGTATAAAGGGAAGGCATTGGCTTTTGTTCATTTTATACTGAGTCTTCTTATTAATTTTAAAGCTTTTTATTAGTTCACTAGTGTCTTACACAAAAAATTCATCTAGTAATAAACATAATTTCATCCCTGTTTAAAAAGTGATCATTTTTATTTACATGTTATTGCATTGTCACATATTATTGCATTGACCGGAATGTCAGGAACAACAATAGATAACTTCAGTAGTGAGCATCCTTTCATGTGTTTCCCTGTGGGGCATGATGCTGACTATTTAAGATAAACTTGGGGAGAATGTATTTCCCTTTTTTAAAATTTCTATATATATTAAAACAAGGAATGGGTGTTGAATTTTATCAAATTCTTTCTACATATTCTTCCTTATAAAGAACTAGTTCTTAAATTTACCAATTACTATTATTATGTTTTAAGTATTAGATATTTATTTTCCTTCTTTATATTTTAAGGGTTGTGTTATTGTTTTATTGCTGAATTCTTAAGTCAAATGTTTAACTTCTTAAAAAATAATGATAGTATTTAAGGATATGGATTTGACTGGGTAGTTTTAGCTAAAGGAATTGACCAATAGTCACTATCAGCAGATGATCAATGATATCGGAAACAATTTTTCACCTGTAACACAAAGGAAAGAGTTTATAGTACTGGCCCTCTTGGTATGGAGTTTATACTTTCAGTTGCATGAGTAGAATTCATGGCATGTAAAGTTCTTAAAAGCCATCAACATCTTATTCAAAGATAGTCCTTAGTGACCTATTATAGCTGCATATAGAGGTTTATGGTTTTTATTAAAAAGAAAACACATTGAAAGCTTTAAGAGTGCTATGGGCTGGAAGACTTTTAATAAATAGTGGAATTTACATGATAGGCCAATTATGGAATATTTATAATAGATTAATTGATATAATACCAAAAGGGGAGTAAAACATGGAATTATAAAATATAAATGCGTAGAGGTGGGAATGAGGGCAAAAATAGGCTAATAATTTTAAATTTGTTGCAGGTACACCAAAGCAAAATAATATAAATTATTCACATTAAGTATATACCTCAATCATGAAACAAAACAAACAATTGTTAATATAGTAAAATTTATTATAGGGTTGTAGAATTCATACAACCTAAACTCCTTACAGCATTCAGCACCTATACAGTTTTGTGGATTTCACAATACAGATATCAGTGAGAAAGAATCACTGCATTAGTGAAAAATGACTTTCTCAGGAAAATTGTTCACATATAAATCAGATTAATTACAGAGCACCTAACAGAAATGCAAAAATGTAATTTCTAAATTCAGGAAAGTTTCACAAAATGAAAAACAAAAAAAAAAATTCAGAGAGTTGACATGCTTTATACAAAAAGTTCAAAAACAATTTTAAATATTTCAAATTTAAAGTATGCTCTATCATATTGTTGGGTGAAGAGCTTACTTTTAAAAACACAAAGGATGGAACTTATCGTCAGGATGTTAGCTGACACATTCATGCTGCTTTCAGAAATCTAAACCCTATAAATTCGAAAGAAAAAATAAGACTTATTTAATTTTAGCTTCAAACAACAAGCAATGTCAATCAAACTAAAACTTGATAAGAGCCTGCAGTGGTTAGTAGTTTTTTTTTTCCTTTTTTTTAAGTATAAGCAATAGAGTTAATGCATGAGTAAATATCTTGAGTATCCCATAAACTTTAATGCTGAAGCCATATCGTAAATCTCTGACTTCTTATTACTATGGATACTGTTTATCTGTTGGCTCTCACTCTTGACAGATCTTGGTTTCAACAATAAATTCGTTGGGGAAGTGTCTAATCTTCCAGCATTTATCAATGGCACGTTTGTTGAAACCTGTGAGGAAATGCACAAAAAAAGTGGCTTCTGAATTTTTTGTGTGTGATTGAAAAGATATCTAGACTTGCCCTTCATTTTCCCCTGCACTCCATCCCCACACTCCTCTACTACGTAGTACAGGGTGAAGGAAGGAATAAGTTGCCTACCCAGCAGGAGGTCTCTGCGACGAAGGCGGAAGGACTTTCTGTTGTTGCAAAGTTGGTAAATAAAAATGCCAAGGTTACTAACATCACGTATTTCCTCCACAGCAACCAGATCTTCCCGAACCACGTAAGTGTGGGGCAGGTATTTTCCACTCTAAAAATGAAAAAAAAAAAAAAGATTGAAATGAGAAATTCTTAAAGACACTATTTAAATCCTTACATATAACAGATAATACTTTAAAAAAAACTGGAGTTTATTTTTTAAAGCAGTGTTAGGTCCACAGCATACTTTTTATTTGAAAATTATTTCAATGAAATGCAACATTTTGGCCAAACTCATTAATTTTTTTTAAAGTAGGAAGCAAAATTATTTGGAAATGCTTATAGAAAAATTTGACTTCCAAAATACATACTGCCAGTTTGCCAAAGAGCTCCACCAGATTCTTTGGAGGCATAACAATAGAGGTATTGAGTGGCATCAGATAGCAGTTGCCCAGCAGCAAGTCCAGGTAAGCAGTCATGCCCTGTTGGGGAGGGGAAAAAGTTAGGTAATACACTGAAGGTATCAATACTGCAGATTTTCTAATTACCGTTAGAATAATCAGCTACATTTTTCAAAATCAACTAATGTATATTCAATAGCAAAAGAATGAAAAGGCTTTCCTTATAAAATATGTACATTTCTGAATGAATTTAATACCTACCAATGAACTAGGAAAAAGGAGAAAATTCTTGAATACCTAGGAGAATAAGAAACCAACCTTTTCAAAGTCATGAATAATTGCTGCAGGATCACTATCAGAGAAACTGGGGACAGGAACATCAATGATCGCAATGTTGTCATCCTCACGAATGTCAGCCTCCTCTGTCACAGGCAGGAAGTAAGGCTCTCCTCCATGAAGGGAATTAGCAGAATCCTCAGAATCAAAGAAGCACATCTCTCCATGGTAGATGGTGCTCTAAAAAACAAAAAAGGGAAATTAGAACTTTCTAATATTCACTCTCATGACATATGAATTCTTTCTTGCACTCATATCAATTCATTGTACTGCGTGCTAAGCTGGGGCTTGTTGATTACAGCTATCACCACGAAGACAAATCAATTTATGAACTGAAAGATAATTTAAATACCTTTCCTAAATCTTCATTTCTCTAGTGACCACCACAGAATTGTTTAAGTTGCTACTAAATGTATAGCAATTAGCAATCCAAAGTATTAGAATAATTATTATTACCTTGGGCATGAAGTACTTGTAAATGCAGGCTCCGCCAACAATAAGTCCTGCCAAGATGAATGAAAGGCCTAAAAGAGTAAGCATGCATCTCCCAGAGGAACCATCTTTTTCCTGAGTGGCAACCCGGAGCTCCTATTTATTAAAAAGAAAAAACAAAAACAAAACCAGATTGCACTTTTAGACAAATAGTTACTTTTCTGTACAATTTACCTCCCTTGAAACCGAAGATATTAAAAAAAAAAAAAAGTTAAGTCATGCTAGTCTAAAATTATTTCAAGACAATCTATGACATCTAATAAATGTAAACATGTCTCCAATTATATTAATCTTCTTTCTGGCATTTCCAAACCCAAATATAAATATGAAGTTACTTCAAAATATACACTTCTAGAATCAAATTAAAATTACTGAATCACTTATGTAATGTCATATTATTTTTTTATTGTGCTAAGGATACTTTAACATGAGATCTACTCTTAACAACGTTTGAAGTACACAATACAGTGTTGTTAATTATAGGGACAATGTAATACAATTGGTCACTAGAAGTTGTATTCTTTAAATAAATAGAAGTAGTTACTTTTTGGACAAGTAAAGTGATATAATCACTAACGTCCTGTAATATACCATGGTTCTTTACTAAGTTTTACAAATCAATTTGTGTGCCAACTCAAAAGAGAATTAGTATCCTTTATTAATTGGTTTTCAAAATGCTCTTTTCTGAAAATTAGATTTTAAAGAAAGGAGTACTATAAGGCAGGTATATGCCATTTTCCCCATTTTAGAAATTAAAATATTGAAGGCAAAAATGTATTTCCTAATGTTCCTAATTTTATCAAGAATACAAAGCTTCTTAATGTCACTCAATATTCTATAGCTGTATATTGCATTAATGAAATAATATTTTCCAAGTCCTGGGCAAAATACTAGTTTTAAAGTATAGCTTTTGAAATCGCTAAACACAAAAGCAGCCTAAGTAACAGTGCCTGTAAATTTCTGTCAAATCAATAATTTGTTTAGAAATTGGAAAAAGAAAGATTCAAAGCAAACAAGTGACCAATTAACTGCACCCTTCCCAGGGCAGTGGACTGCAATCCCTCCAATTCTATTCTTATATGTCATAGTATGCCCTAAACAGCATTACTCAAGAGTAGAATAAATGGAGTCAGTAAATCTGCACTCTGGTAATTAAAGGGTGAATCATTCACACTGGTATGTAAATAGAATTGCTTTAGTCTTTCAGTCTAGCACTTTTTCAAGATAACCACTATATGTTTATGAGCCCTTACTAAGTTTAATTTGGTGAAAATAAATGCATGGGTTTGAAGTTAACACAGAAAAGAAAGGACAGGAAGTCATTTGATAAATGTTTTTTACAAAAGAAATGTTTTTCTTTGAAGGGCAAGAAATTTTAGATTCACATTTTCTTAGCTAAACTTATTTAAGTTCAAACCCTCCAATTTAGTACTCTAAAAACCTTGAAGTCTTTTCTGTATCCTAATAATTTTCAGAAACTTTTAATTATTTTTACTTAATCTAACCCTTAGGTTAGATTGGCACTATAAAGACAGAACTATAAATTTTGATTGGAAATTACTGTACAGCAATCTGGAGCTGGAGGCTTAGAATTATATTTTTTAGATGGTTAAACTGAGATCCAGAAAGATGAGGTGACTTGCTTATAAGTCACATTATGGCTTAATTTGAAATTCTAGGAGGAATAAATTTCTTTTTTTCTTGCTACTAGACAGGAGGACACCAATTTGCACTGTAATTTCATTTCTCCTTCCAATAATTCAGGAAGTTTGTTATTACACAATGTACAAGTATTAGAATCTCAATTTCCGAAGATATCCCTACATTCTAGAAATAAGGAATTTTTGTTTTCATTTAAATTTTTTGGACTGAAGTGTGATGGGGGCCATCAATTACCATAGCTAATTTCTCCCCGAACTGTATTTAAAAGCCATTGTACACAACCTCTGACATAATACTTTGTCGTGCTCAATCTCTGATGAGCTAGCTGATCAATATATCACAATATAATGTGTCAAGTATTATTGTCAGTATCCTAGAGTGGCCAGGGAAGCAGCCTGTTAGGTTTTGGAGAAAACCTAACAAAGAAATACACAGTGCAAATGCTCAATTTTATTTATTCCTCATCACACCACGGGCCTGGCACAAATATTGCTTGCATATTATCTGAATTTTTCTACAAGTCATGAAGTTTTTGGTGGTGAGGAAAAAAAGGATTACTGTGTGGATATATTTAACTGCTGGCATCTAATTAGACCTCCAAAAAAATCTGGGCATGTTTCACTTATAAAGTAAGTAGGAGGACAATTACATATTTGACCTTCTGTCACCTAATCAAAACTTCAACAGTGCAAGGGGGTGTTACTTTTGAGTTCTAAAATGTATAATACACAAAAGCTAGTTTGATTGCAGGGTTAAATAATGAAAGTTTTCATGATAAAAATTCCGAATAAGCACATTAGCATTTCAAATTGTGTGTATATGGATTCTCATTTAACTCAAAACACTTTTAAAATCTCCACTCTGAATGCAAAGTTAAAACTTTATATAAAAAAACAAGACAAGTTAGGACAGATCTGCAAGCTGCAATAGTTTGCAGATTTCTTAGAACAAGAATATACGACTGTTTTTTAAAATAACATTTTACTGAGGAAAAAGAGGAGTAGTTTACGAACACTGAAAACATGGTAGGTGTTTAAAGGAAATAGAAATTGGACTAAATAAATAATGGCTAACATTTTCAGGGAAAACTTCCCCAGTTCCTGGCAAAACTAGTAGTTTAAATTACAACCTTGGACCTGCTTCAGATCTCGGTGGGGGGAAGGGGTTATTGCTCAAAAATAAAGAACTAAAAGACAAAGAATGAAAAAGTATCCCCAAACTTATTTTTTAAGGAAGAAGAGTGTTTTCATTAGGAAATTCCACTCCGAAAACATACAAGGATTTTGCAATAAGAGGGCTCAGCGAACACTTGAAACTGGAATGACGACCAACCTCAATTTTGACAGCTCCTTTACCCCATGCCTAACACTGCCTATGACAAGGGAGAAACTGAAAATACTCGCGTGCACATTCAGACACACACTTGCCCCGACTCATACTGCTCAGAGTTAAAGCTGTCCCTTGTCTCTCACTCCACCTCCACAAGCACTCAGCAACCTAGAAAGAATTAGATTCACAGAATTTCATCCACGTCAAAGGGAAAGAAAGGAGAGTTAAATCTCCCGTTCTTGCTCACCCCACGTGTCTGCTCCGCCCTGTGTACGCTATATGCGTCCCTGAAACTGGGGACTGGGCTCATGCCCCTTGTTGATCACCACACGTTCCCCAGGAGAAGATGACATTGGGTCCCAGGGGATCTCCTCAAACTCCCTCCAACCTCCCTGCAGGATAAGAAGTGCGAGGCCAGAATGGATGGAACATCGTGGGACACGCGAGGATGCAGAGGGGCACGGGGCACGGCAGGCAGGCAGGCAGAAGGTGGAGTGATGAGACAGAACCGGGGCGACTGGGCAAATCCGATGGACTGCACAGAGGGGCCCTCCCGGGCGCCTTCTTTCTGTCCTCTGCCACAGGCCCCCTTTCCTTTTCTCTACCTCCTCCAACCGTTCTTCCCAACCCTAGCAGGCAGTCAGGAGCGGAATGGGGACAGCTACCTTGCCGGTCAGGATCTGAGCTCGGACCGTACGGCTCACGAGGGCCTCCACGTCTTGCCGCGCCTCCTCCTTTTGCACCGCAGTGGGGGTGTTGAAGGCGATTTTGACCATGGTGAATCTTCGGGCTGCGCGGTAAGGCGCGGCTCGAATCAGCGTCCTGGGCTGCAGATTGGAAAAGAAGGAGATCTAGCTAGCCCGAACAGCACTTACTTTCTCCCCAGTCTGCCTAAAGTCGCTGCAAGCCCAGGTCTGGGGATACTTAATGACGCAGTCCCAAGCCGAGTGGGAGACCGTGGGCGGATCGGGGAGGTGCCGAGGGAGGAGCGGTAGGGGGCCCAAGTGCTGGAGTTGCGGTGGGGGGTGGGGAGTTGCCAGTGGCGGAAGAGAAGGGGAAGTGGAGCCTTTGGCCAGCTCGGGCTGGACGTGCCTCACCTGCACCCCAGGCGTGCTCCCACCCACTTTCTGTGCCTTCAGATAAGAGCAAGACAGGAAGGAAGCCTGTGTGTCCGTGTCTTTCTGACTGTGTCCAGGCCACTATAGCCCCTGACTCTGACACTGTTTTCCCAAACTTGGTCCTGGCCCCCTGCGGGACTTGGAACTGTAACTTGGCAGCACTTCAAGCTTCTTTAGCTCTGCACTCACCCAAACTCCAAAAGCACAGTTCCACCACCACGGTCTGCACCTTTATAATAATGCCTTCTGTTCAAAGGACACCTAGAAGCCTGTTTATAGTTACTTGGTTCATTCTCTCGACATTTTTTTTTTTCCTTTCTTGAGTTTGTTTTGTAATTTTAATTTCCCAAGCTAAAGCAATGCTAGATCTGGAAAGATGGGGCTCCTGCTTCCCCAACTTCCCATTTTGCAGATGGGACATGATGAGACACAGAGAAGGGTGGAAAGCTTATAATGAATCCCTCAAATAATCCAGATCTTTTCACTCTCCCTGGTCAGGGAAACTAGAGTAAAGTCTCAGCCTAGAGTCTGTTTCTTTTCAGCCACCAACTGTGAAACCTGCAGGGAAAAAAATCAGAGGTGTGTGTGTACTTATGTGTTTTGGGAGTTGGAGGTGGGGGTGGAGGATAAGAAATTTAGGAAGACTGTAATACAGCTCTGGGGGAGGGGGAGTAACAAACAGTAACCTCGAAAGGGCTGAATTAGAAATCATTATTGGATCATTTACATGTGTGACCAGTGTAATCAAGCTATTTCTTTGCAGTCAGTTCTTCCAGGCTGGTGATACTGGTAAAGAATCCCACCAAGTGAAGTTCAGGCTTTAGAGGTTAGTGCCTAAGGCAGTAGCGGTACAGAAGTTTATAAGCAGTTCTCCTGCAGAAGACAAGAGAAAGGTCTATTGTGTGAAGGCAATAACATCAAAACAACAAAAACAACAAACAAAACAAAACAAGTTTTGCTAGAGAATTCTTCATCTATCCATCTACTTGACTAACGAGACTTGAATATGTTAAGAGTCACCACCATTTCATCCAAGAAATTCCAGCTTGGAGTTTTTCCCACTGAGGTTTCCTTGACTCTAAAGCCTGTCGCCTGTCTCCACTGTGGGAGCTTTGTGAAGACAGCATTCATTTTCTTGGATAGGCCACAGATGGGAAGGCGGATGGAGGGGAACAGTAAGGAGCCTGTGCCTTACATAGGGCCAGAAATTTATAAAGCAGGATGTTTGAGTTTGCTTATAAATATTGGCATCCTATGTTTTCATTTATTCTTACTTAAGTCTGCCCATTATATAATTTAACATTTATCAGGCAATCTTTAGCATAGGGAGAGGAAATCTCAACTTCCTAGGATGTTCTTCTTTACAGTTACCTTCTGTTTGCCATCACCTTTGTGACAACTCAGCTAGAGCGTGTGCTAGTCTGGCCCTGTGATCCACACCACATGGATGGATGAAAAAATGGTTTCTTCTACACTTACCTACCAAGTGCAAGGTGCTAGGTGAGAAGTATAGTAATATATTATCTTAGTATATCTTCCCTGAAATGTGGTCATACAGAAGGAACAGGGATTATTTTTCATATTTTTTCATATAAATAGACCCAAACTCTAATAACAACCAAGGGAGTATGCCATCAATTGCTATGTACATAACATTGAACAAATCATCTAATATCCTCAAGCCTCAGTTTCCTCCTTTGTGTCCTGTTGCTGTGAGGATCATTTGAGATAAGGTAGCAGGAAACACCTTTTAAATTATTATGAAAAAGGTAGAAAAGTGAAGTGGTTAGTTACCTGGGATTCTTATTTTATCCTGTAACATATCCATATTTCAAGCTTATAGAAATTATCTATTTTTTTAATCCTTGAAGTATTCTTTAGCATCTAGACCTGTTTAAGATCCCACAGTATCTGAATACAGGTCTTCTTGGAAAAGGCCAAACTTCTAAAAATAATCACATAATTGACACCTAACTTCTCATGGATTTTGAAGAATTTGGCCATCTTATATTTGTTAATATCATGTCCCCTTTTAGGAATGGCACCCATATCTCTGTGAAGGTCTTTGCTATTGTTGGACATATGTGATGGAGGTATGGCCTCAAGTTGGCTGACAATGGATGTTACCCTCTCAATATATATTAGTAATACTTGTGTTAAGATTATAGAATAGCAACAACACCCATTATTAATATCCATTTCAGGAAGGCCAAATAGTTCCTGCAGTTTTTTTTGAATTTCAAAATATAAGCTGCCACTTGATCATTGGGTTGAAACTAGTAGTGAACACATTTCCATCTACTAAAAAATGGTTCCCATTGGCTAAGCTCTTTTTTGTATTCTCTCCTTCCCAGCCACATATTCTTGTTTCTTAGAATCAATTTCTCTCACTTTCTTGTCTTTGGAAACTGGGGATCTGGCTATCATGCTGATTCCAATTCACATTGTTAATCATGTCTGAATGCATACCATTCAAGTTTATAAATGACTTCCCTGTTCTCACATGACAGACGATGACTAAATTTTCACAACTTAGGCTGAATGGAACATGGCATACAACTGAGTACCAAGCAGCAATGCCACCTCTCTGAATTATCTTCTGAAATTGCCACACATTCAATCACACAAAGCTAAAGCTATTAGAGGCAACTGTAATACTATTTCACTCATTAACATATGTCTTCATTAATCGAATATTTACTCAGGGTGTACTGTGTACCTTGTGCTGTGATCAGCATGGGAATACAATGGTAAGCAAAGAGACACAATTTTGCTCTTATAGAGCACATCATCACTACACCAATGGCAATGATATGTTTGTCATGAGTTCTCAGGTTTTTGTAATGGGAACACTGGCCCTATGCTGTGGAGTAGGATATAGCAGTTCTGCAAACCAGCAGAGTAGCTCCATCCACAGCCAGTGCTACCAGGAATGTTTAAATCCCTAGCTCATCTGCAATGGCTTCACACCCAGCACTTTATTTAGGAAGATTAATCTGATAGCAAATGCATTGGGAAATCAGTTAAGGGGTACTCCTATATTCCAAGTGACAGGTGGTGGACTACACCGATAATTGAGATACTGAAAATAATAGGACAACTTTCAAAGACATTTGAGAGTCATATTTTACAAGGTCTGGTTCTGGAATAAATCACATGGAGGAGAAACATCAGAAAAAATTTGTTTTAAAAAACTGGGAAAATGGTGGTCCCCTCAATAACAATACCAAACATTCATTGAGTACACCAAATGCCAGATTTCTGTGCTAAGTCCTTTAAATTGACTATGTTGTCTAATCTTTACCCAACTCTATGAGGTATTATTATGTACCTCATTTCATTGATGAGTTTCCGATTGAATTTCCGAGAGGTTAGACAACTTGCCTAAGGTCAAATTCTAAACCAGGTGGTGTGATTTCAGTGTTTATAGTCTTAATCACCATATTCCCTTGCTGCCATTAAAAGAAATGGGAAAATCAAGAAGGGGGATGGTTTGAAAGCAAGGGAAATAATGAGTGTATTCGCTAGGGCAATGAGGCATGAATTCCCTGCCCATATTGCAAATAGAAATTCCTGCTTAGGATTTGTTAAGAACTACATACATTTGAAACTCTTTTAAAACTTTCCTGGCCTATCCATGACTATAGGCTACTCGTTCTAAAGGTCATTCCTTCTGAGTTCTGCAATTGCTTCTGTCAACAAAGAAGGAGAAGCAGCTACAAAAAGAGCTGACCAGACATAAGTTTTGGGTATAATGCCAGGAGTCTGGTTTAGATGTTTAAAAAGCCAGGCCATTTTCTAGGTCCACTATGTCCCTGTAAATGTAGCTTGACCCTGGAGCAGAGGTAGGGATCCCCACTGAAGGTAATAGAAGACACTTGCTTTCAGGAATAGATTCTTGTTTCTCTATTTAATGTTTTCTCTGTAGACTAGTGAGCTATGATAATAAGAAAATGGAACATTTTCTTAAATATGAGAATGGATTCCATCATCCCTTTACAATAATATGGTCATATCTTTGAGAAGTTGTGCACCACCCTAATTTATAAAAATCACTTTTCTTTGTTTCTCATTTGGTGGAACTGAAAAATTCAGTGAAAATGTTTGCACTTTCAATGTACCTTTTCTAAATTATGAAAAAAATTCTTATCTTATTATAGACCATCTTTCAGGAATTTTTTTAAAAAATTGAGCTTTGAATCAGTATCTGAAAAGTCTTATGTGATTAGATTTTACAGTAGTCCTGACTAATGCAAGTGAGAAATTCAAGTTCAGCTCCAGTAATGCTTTTGAGAATATCCATTGGTTCAGTTGCTCCATAATTTAGCACCAAGTGATAGTAAGGTGTCTTTGTGACTTTAGAGTTAGGTTCCTATTCAATGAGAAGCACAAGCACTTGCATTTATATATATGATTGCTAAACCAAGTATTCCTTTTACCATCATGTTTAGTTTTTTGGTGGCTCAACATAATTCTTTTCCTAGTTTAGTCTTAAAGAACACAAGGTCACAAGTTGTTTTATGTCACATAATTCACCTTGATTGTTCTTGAAATGCAGTTTTGTTTTTGATTTTCATTTTATTATTTTTTCTTTGAAACTAACTCCAATTTATTCTATCCCAGAGCCTTCAACTATTCCAAAAGATGATGGCATCTTAGTAACATGGAAGCCAGGGGGCATACACAACAAATAATGCTCTAAATTTGCAGTTAGGTTGATGGCACATACTTCACTTCTTCTTGTCATTCCCAACAAATTAAGTCAGATCATGAATAGAAAATCCTGCTTGAGAATTCCTCAAGTCAAACTCAAGGTTCACAGAAGGTGCTGTGTATACCTCAGTTTGGTTGCCATGTTTCTGTGATAGTGAAAAAAGGAGGTCCTACACAAAGGAACATTGCAGTGTATGATAGCTTCTGTGATGTTTTTCATCAACACATCAGTTATAGTTCCTGACTTTCATGTTAAGGGAATTATCTTCTCAGAGTTTTAAAATTTTTATTTCAGCATCTGAAGCTTGTGATATCTCCACCATATTGAGAAAAATTCTACAGAAAAATATTGTCCACACACCTTGAAGAAAGGGATCTATTCTCCTATGTTACGTCTATGGTGCAGTTAACACAGGACAAGTGGCTTCTGACCTCATACTTGGCAATGAGATTTATAATTTAAAAGATGGTACTAAATAGGAAAGATTAGAATAATAGCATTTATAAATAGAAATAGGTAATCACAAATGCCAATATTCATTCTAAATAAGAATTTTTCCTTCCCCTTTTTCATGTTACCTCTTGACCTTTAAGCTTTAATAAGACTTTCCCTTTACTTAGACAGTGAAATGCTTATATCTCCACTCCTATAAACCTCTCAAGGCAGCTACAGGGTGGCCTATCCTGGTGTACCCTCAGTCAGTTTCCCTTTCAGCATTCCTTTTGGTTGAAACTTCTAGTCGAGTGGCATTGGTATCTTCTTTGGTAGTTTATTTATGAAGAGTTTGAGAATAAATCAATTCTCAATTGACACCAAGAATTGATATTGAACAACAATGAGGCATACACAGACAAGAAAAATGTGTGTTTAGGAATGACCCAGGAAATTAAGTCACTTAGGAGACAAGTATATTCTGTGGAATTGTCAACCTGGACAAGACCGGGAAGAGGCTGTAATGCTGATTAACAAGAATATTCAACAAATACTATGATGAATGTGCCGAGACTGCGGGTAAAGTATGATTCTGCCACCCACGCGGCAATTTTTTCCAAAGACAACTCTGCAAGAAAAAAATTAGAATTTCAAATCTGCATCCTCCCAACTGTGCTAGAAATGTCTTTCCAGCGATTCAAAATAAAAGTAACTACAATTGTTTGTATGTTTATGTTGGAAATTCAAAGAAGCAAAAAAAAATTTCTCTCTCTCTCTCTCTCTCTCTCTCTCTCTCTCTCTCTCTCTCTCTGTGTGTGTGTGTGTTTATTTTAATATGCATCTTCTCTTGAATCTAGTTTCTCTAAATCACACTACCACCTTGAGCATCCAAAGAGGTTTTAACTGGATCCCTAAAAAGCACATCGATTGTAGTTTGTATATTGACGGTACAAGGCATATGATAATAAAGTTCTTACTATCACATACTGCACCTTAAACTAGAACAATATTGGCATTCCTCTTAGTCCTTTTTAGTATCATCTTCATTGTTGTGTTTTCTCTATGCATGAGGCTGTCTGTGGAGTTTGTAGTCCTGGCTTGCCTTCCTGGTAGAATAAGGGCAGAATCATTTCTAAGAGACACATTGAGGATGCTGTGTTTCTGTAGTGACTGCACAGATTCTGGAACTCACTTTTGCCAAGCAAGAATGAAGTAAGCTTGTATATTGATACTATTTTAAATAGGGCCTTGTCCTATAGTTAATACCATATATATTTATTTATCTTTTATCTCTATCATCCTGTAACTCACCTTTGCATTCTTTAGCATTTAGACCATTTCCTGTTACAAAAAGGAAACTCAATAAAATTGTTGAATTGAACTGAAAGTGTTAGTTATTGATAATATTTCCCTCTGGGAAGAAATAGGGAAAAAATAAGAAGAAAATTAAGAGGACAATATATTGCCTATGCTGTCTCATTCCTTCAATCCACTGGTTAACAAATCTCCATTGAGCTACTTCTGTATGTCCAGCTCTGTGCTATGTCGAAAATACAGAAATATTAAGCATACTATCTTCCCTAAAGATGTTTAAAGTCTTCTGCAAGAGAATAGCAATTCATTCCATCTGTATAGGTTGGCATTAGTTTTATAACCTTATTTATTTTGATCCTATAAAACAGCTGTATTCATCTGTGCAGAGTCCATCAGCTCCTTTTGACGGATGAAGAAACTGAGGCTCTAAGGGGTTAAGACTTGTTCACAGTCACACAACTAGGAAGTGGCAGAGCTTGGACTAGAACACAGACCTCTTAACTCCAAGTTCAGTTTTCCATCCACCACACCATGCTGCCTCAGGATACATGCAACAGGTGTCCCCTGCCTTTCACCACCCGTATCATATATCATCAGTAGCAGTCTGAAAATATGAACCCTAGTGCTTTCTATTTGAGGCTTCTATTTTACCAATGGATTTCATGTAAACCAACACCAACACCATGAAAATTTCTAAAGCACACGATGAGAAAGGTTTATAAGAGAAATCTCACATATGTTCACGAAGACACTTTACCTTTCATTATAGCATAGCTATGCATAGCCCCAGTGGTCAAGGCAATGTTCTTTGGTTTGAGTAAAGATAGACAACTTTAGCCTTGCTGGATTAATCAAGAGGAAAACCAATCATATCTTAGAAAGAGGACACAGTCAGTGCTCCTTATCTCTGTCCTAATCGTTGAGGCAGTCTAGAGTAATGGTTATATGCACAGACTCTAGGGTCTTTCCCAGAGATTTCTGAGCAGATTTTCCTTGGTGTTTCATAGGCCAAAACGATATCGTATGCTCATTCTTAAATCAATTATTGGCAAGGACAATGGAATCCCCATGATTAGCTTAACTTATTCAAAACTCACTATTGAGTCTGAGAAAATATGAAGTTTTGTAGGGTAGACAAAATTGAGTTTCCTGTAAGTAGAAAGAAGAAGGGGGGATGACTATACAATAGGCAAACAACAACACTCCTATATTCTTTAGTAGAAGAAGAAAAGGAGGAAGATGAGAATGAGAGAAAGAAAGAAAGAAAGAAAGAAATAGAAAGAAAGAAAGAAAGAAAGAAAGAAAGAAAGAAAGAAAGAAAGAAAGAAAGAGAAAGGAGAGAGAAAGAAGATGGAAGAAAGTCAGGATGGTGGAAGAAAGGAGAAAGAAAGATTGATTATATTATAAAAACAAAACAGTATTTCCAATGAAATCATATGGAGTCTTATCTGTAAATCATTGTAACTTTGGGACCCTTTAAGCAGAGAAACAATTCAGAAATCCTCTTAGACTTAAGCTTTATACCGTTCCATTTTGTATATGAACTCTTCTCATTATAATAATGATTTTTCATTGCCATAAAATAGCTTTGGTTCTTTAATTCATAGGAATTTGCCCTCTCCTTGCTTATAAGCACTGATACAAGAAATAGAGTTTCAGATGGAGAAATGAAGAAATACAGTTGTGTTTGGTTTCTGAAAAAATGTATAAAAAATTTTGAGATTTACAGTTAGCAAAGTTACAAACTAAGTATTTTGCCCTCAGTTTTCAACAATTTTAGTCATATGAAATCCCCACATTGGATTCTTTAGCAGTCCATTTATAACAGTATTGTTTTCTTAAATTGTTTTTTTTGAGTCACAAATTGACTATCATATCTATTAGTTAAAGATACATAAAATTGAGATCTATATTTATATGTGATGTATTAGAAAATGATTCTTTTTTATTCTATTATTGCATTTATTATTATTTTTGACACATAATTCCACATATTTATGATATTTCAATACTTGTACGCAATGTGTAATGATCAAATCAGGGTAGTTAGCATATCCGTCTCCTCAAACATTTGTTATTTTTTGTGCATATCAGGATAGTCAAAATCCACTCTTCTCCCTATTTAAAAATATACAATAAATTGTTGTTAATTATGTCACCTTATAGTGCTATAGAACACTAGAACTTATTTCTCCTATTTAACTGTACGTTTGTATCCATTAACCAACCTTTGACTACACCCCTTTAAATTGTTTTATAAAAGCCTCTTAACAATAAGAAATTTTGTAGTTTGTCTTTGTTTCGTTTTTTTCCTTGAAAAAAGAAATCGTGCTTTTACTAATCATAGCCATGACTAAACACACAAAATTCTCAAATTGGCTTTAAATTGAGAAGCTATCAAGATTGTTTCTAAAAGTAGCCACATTTCAACTATCTACAGATAACATTTAATAGCCTCTTCTTGTGTTTAACTGCCTAAACTAGGAATGAGAATCTTGCTTTTACTTGGGCTCACGTTAATTAGCCTAATGTGTAATCTCCTCCCTTACCTCTAAGAGAAGTAAAGTGGGCAAATAGGTTAAGTGACAATCAATAGGGTAAGGACAAAGCCCCTAAGGCCTCAGAAAGCTGTCTCTAAGGCAGTTAACCATAGTGGCATAAGAACATTTCTACTCAAAGTGGATGTTGTCAAAGTTGAAACAGTCTAGTTGAGTAGAGATTTAACTATATTAGCATTAAAATAAGATATTTTTACAAGTCGATAAATGTAAATTTGGAAGCAGATGGCTAAGGCCTGCTAGTAGGAGCCAAGATGACATACAGAGCCCAAATTTTTCTTTGGTAAGCAGATATGATGATCCTTTTAATATGAATTTCATGGCTTTACACAGGCTAATATTCAACTGGTAATCAGAATAAGAACTGGTACTATGGATTCAGGGATAGATGAATACTGTGATATCCTATGTATTAATCAAAGAAAGTATTTTGTAGTATTTTCAGATTCTTTTCTTTGAAGGACAAACTTGCTAGGGAAGGACAGTGGATTTAGGAAGAGTCCAAAGTAAACAGTGGAAATAAGGACATGTAAGTAGAATGTCAGAGGAGTAAAGCAATAGAAATCAGAGGTCAGGAGTGGTGGGAGCCTGGGAACAGTTCATGAAGACTAGCTACTTGTGTAACTCACATTTGTTCAATCAGCACATCAACTGGGTTATTAAATAATGGACCTTGGCTCCTTAGACTCTATATGTTGCACTTTCCATTAGGCCAAAAGTTAATAGCCCTAAATTTAGAGAACTAGAGTATTGGTAAGGATAGGGGAATAAGATAGGGATCCAATTCTGGGATGTATGGGGTATGAAAAACTGGGGAACAAGATCAGAGTAGGGCTAACAACAGGCCTGATTTGATGCTATTTTACCAGATTTTGGCTACTAAATTTATCTTAAAAACTTCAGAGAAATGATTGGAACCTCCTGATAGAATGTTATTTAATAGAAAGACCAAGGAACTAAGGGATTTTTCAGTTGACTAATTTTTTCCCATTATACCATAACACCATTGTTTTCGTTTTCACCTGGAAGCCTCCATGCCAGATGCAAAAATAAATCTACCTCCTTTGCTTTGTGACTCATTTGGGAGATAATACTATTTTATCAGAAAGTTGGTGGCTTTTCCCCTTTCTATATGCTTACCATTAGACAGACCCTACCACTTTACCCCCACAACCAACCTAGCAATTCCTGATTATTCACTGGCATTTATTATAAAATTAGAGGAATGTCTCTGAGGGTGTGTAGGGGGAGCAATTGGCCTCAAGGCATAATGAAATCCCAGTTCCTTCTTTTTCCTCCTCTTTCTAGACATATTCCAATGAAGAATCATTGTATGCTCCTTTTCTTTCCAGCTTGCTTCTCCTTGGCTTTTCCTCCCTCCAAATACTGCCTGCCGAGGGAGTACAGAGGGTAGGCTTTCTTCATGTGTAAACAAGCCTCATTTCAATCACTGAGGGCCCTAACAGTACTCCAGGACTCACTCCCAGTGCCTGTTTGCATTTTAAGCAGCTTTGGAAGTTGTGAGGAGGAGAGCTTCATCAGAACTACAGAGCTCTGTATGTCCTTCCTGCTACTTGTGTGACTTATGCTTGATATTTGCTCTCTCTACACATAGACTGGGATGCTGAATGACTTATCTGGGCCCCTTATTCTTTATGTGATTTTTTTCCATTATGGCAAGAGTCAGCAGAGCTGGATCTGCTCACAATTTTATTGTCTTACCACCTGTAAAAAGGGTGTTTGCTTAGCCATTAGGGATTTTTAATTTCCCAGTATGTACTTTGTACTAGAAAATCTAGGAGCATATATGCTTCTGCTTCTCTACCATTGCCCCATTTCTTGCTGGCTGCCTAATATTCATCAATATAATTTTCTCCAAATGGGTGTGTATATTTTAGGGATAGAGGAAAGAAATTTGGGTCAAAAAGTCTAAATTGGGAGTTCTATTAACTCCCAATTACACAATAAAGATCCCAAACCCCCAATTGAAGTTCCCAACATGACCAAACATCTACAGAAAGATAATATTATTGTTATAATACAAACGTATTTGGACCTTCTTATTGGGCACCTCAGAAAAAGCACTACCAAAATAGCTACGTTTGAAGGATTTGCTCTTTTGAAAACAAACTTAAAAAGAATGAGACCTCATAGAATCACAAAATGTCAGAGTTGGCAGGAACCTTAGAAACTTGGTTTAATTCCTTCTCTGGTTGCCCAGTGGAGGGGTACTTCCAGGCAGTTATCAGGAAAGGGAGACTGGAAGCCCCTGTTTTTCTCAGCCACACAGGACTATGTCTAGTGCACAATGCAACTTCTGAGGTTTAATGTCTCTCTCTGACCCAGCGGTTACTGATAATTAAACTTATATCCCTCCTCCACAAAACCCTTTTTCACATATTATCAAACAAAAAATAATAATAGATGCCTTTGCCAATGGTATATTATTTTTTTCTCCATACCTAGGTTTTTGTTTCTCTTGGAGAGAGAGAAACTTTCTATTGGTACAAAGTTTGCTGTTGTTTTTTTTTTTTTTTTTTGTTTATTCCCCCGGAGTCTGGGACCAGTGAAGACTATAATCTGTATGAAAGGATTTTTTTGTTGTTTTGTTTTATTTTTAATAACATTGGTTTCAGCATGACTGATAACCATAGCTGGGCAAACACCAAAAAAACAAAAAAATGTTGCCCGGAGGCTGGCTGGTGACAAGAAATGAACAGGTGTGAGGGACAGTCATTAGAATCTGCAATCTTGCCTTCAGGCTGATCCAATGTGACATAGTGATGATTTACTCTGGGTCACAGTAAGCACAGGTGCTACCGTAATCGCCAATAGCCATCTAACATTACTCTGTCTGCAGTGCTCACTAGAAAACATCTGGGGATTTTTTCCCCTCTCCTTCTGTTGGAGTGTTCTTCACTTCCACCCTTCTACACCCCTTTACTCCCCTCATCCTCAAAGAGCCTGCTGACTCCCTGTCTAGGTTAAGATATCCTGGCTGCAGGGTGACCACGTGGGAAGAACCCATGTGTATCCACCTTGACCTGAGGCTGTGTTCTAAAGCTTTGTTAATATAACACTAGTTGATGGATCACATAAGTTAGAGATACGAATTCAAAATTGTTCTTTGAATATTCACTTGTTGACTGTGCATCTATTTATTACTGAGTTGTAACAGCAATTTTCACAGAAGTAAATGTTTTTTGTATACACGTTCTTGTTTATCATGCCTGATCCAGGAAGGTGGTTTTATAAATCATTATGTCACTCCCTTTAAATGCCCTCTGGTCATAATTTTAAAAGATCTTGAGTGACAAGAGGCTTCAACACATTGAATGGAAAGACTATAAAATCTTCAGAACATTTGACATAAAACTGATATATTATGTGATAATGTTTCTAGTAGAAACCAGGACCTTGTTCATCATAAAAGACACTCCTTGGCTAAGTTCCACGCTATATGCTAAGGAAACTGTCACCTGTAGTCACATTGAGGACTGTCACTCCTAATCAGAGTAGGGAAACCTAGAAACTTTGGAGGAAAATGCTGCTATGAAAAATGAGTTTTGCCAAGCAAAGAATAGCGGGCAAACTCAAGCAGCAAGCTTTCCAGTCAGGAAGCCTCTGAGGGCCTCAGTTTTATGCTATATAAAATGAGGCGATGTGAATCTGGGTTCCTACAATATAATTTACTTCTTTCTTCCTTAAAGCTAACTCTCCATAGTTGCTCCATATGCTGGAGCTTAGCTTAAAGTTGATACATATCAACTAGGGAGCTAGGAGTAATAAATAATCATTTGATAAGAATGGTGACTGGTTCTGCCACACTTTAGGGGTCTTTAATTGCCTTCTGAGATAATTAAAGCATTATGAAGTGCTTGGGAGAAAAAACAAGTACAAAAATAAATTCAAATCATCTTAACTGAACGTAGGAGCCAATGGCATTTAGCACTTGTGTGGGGTTGTGGGAAAGTGTTAAGAAATAAAACAATGCCTTTCCTCTTCCTCATCCCGTATCCAATCAGTCACCATATTCTGCCAAGTCTTCTTGGACAATGTCTCTTGCATCTGTTCCATTCCATTTGCTGCACTGCTATCCTCACTGCAGCCTCCTATCAGCTCACCCTTGGGTTACTTTCAATGCTCCTTGAGTGTTCTCTCTGCCTGCTCCTGTCTATCTTTGACTATCATAACAATATTTTGGAAATGCAACTTGCTTTAAAGAAAAAGAAACAAAAGCAAAACATCCTCAGTGGCTCTTAATTGCTCCTGGGAATAAGACAAAATACCTTTGCCTTAAAATTATTTTTTTCTTTATTTATTTCATAATATTAAGGGAGTACAAATATTTTTGGTTAGATGGATTGCTTTTGCAATGCTTGAGTCATGGCTATAAGTGTGTCCATCACCCAAATAGTGTTCATTGTACCTGTTAGGTAGGTTTTGGCCCATCCCCTCCTTGTCCCACCGCCCTGCTATATTGCCACTGAGTTTTATGTCCCTCTGTGTACATGTATGCTCATCAGTTAGCTCCAATTTAATAGTGAGTACATGCGGTGTTTGTTTTTCTGTTCTTTAGATACTTCACTGAGGATAATGGTCTTAAGTTCCATCCAAATTGTTGCAGAAGGCATTAATCCATCTCTTTATGGCTGACTAGTACTCCATGGTACTAATACTGGAACCACATTTTGGTAATCCACTCATGAATTGATGGGCACTTGGGTAAATTCCACATCTTTACAATTGTGAATTCTGCTGCAATAAACGTTCGAATGCAGATGTCTTTTTGACGAAACGACATTTTTTCCTTGGGGTAGATATCCAATAGTGGGATTGCTGGATCAAATGGTAGGTCCACTTTTAGTTCTTTGAGGAATCTCCATATTGTTTTTCATAGAGCTTGTACTAATTTGCCGTCCAAAACCCAGAACCCTTTCATGATAAAAACCCTCAACAAGTGGGCTTCATCACAGAGATGCAGGGATGGTTCAACATAAGCAAATATATAAATGTAATAACCACATATATAAAAGCAAAAACAAAGACCACATGATCCTCTCAATAGAAGCAGAAAAAGCATTTGACAAAATTCAGCACCCTTTTATGGTAAGAACGCTTAAGAAAATAGGCATAAACTGGACTTAGCCAAAAATGATATAAGCCATATATGACAAACCCACAGCCAACATCATACTCAGTGGGGAAAAATTGAAAGCATTCCCACTTAGAACTGAAACCAGACAAGGTTGCCCTCTATCTCCGCTTCTGTTGAACTTAGTACTAGAAGTCCTAGGTAGAGCAATCAGAGAAGAGAAGGAAATCAAGGGCATCGAAACGGGGACAGAAGAGGTCAAACTATCCCTCTTTGCTGATAATACAATCTTATATCTAGAAAACCCCAAATATTCTGCCATGAGACTTGTGGAATTGATAAGCAAATTTAGCAAAGTCTCAGGTTACAAAATCAATGTACAGAAATCAGTATCATTCCTATACGCCAACAACAGTCAAACTGAGAAGCAAATCAAAGACTCAATACACTTCACAATAGCAACGAAGAAAATAAAATATCTAGGAATACATTTAACTAAGAAGGTAAAAGATTTCTACAGGGGGAACTATAAAACACTGAAGAAGGAAATAGCAGAAAATGTAAACAGGTGCAAAACTATACCATGCTCATGAGTTGGCAGAATCAACATTGTTAAAATGTCTATACTACCAAAAGTGATCTACAGATTCAATACAATCCCTATTAAAATACCAACATCATTTTTCACAGATCTAGAAAAAATAATTCTACGCTTAGTATGGTACCAAAGAAAACCCCGTATAGCGACAACAATCTATCTTAAGCAAAAAGAACAAATTGGGAGGCATCAATTTATCAGACTTCAAGCTATACTACAAGGTTAGAGTAACCAAAATAGCATGGTACCAGCACAAGAATAGAAACATAGACCAATGGAACAGAAATGAAAACTCAGATATAAAACTATCCTCATATAACCATCTAATCTTTGACAAAGCAGACAAAAACATACACTGGGGAAAAGAATCCTTACTCAATAAATGGTGGAGGGAAAACTGGATAGCCACATGTAGAGGACTGAAACAGGATCGCACCTTTCACCTCTCACAAAAATCAATTCACGGTGCATAACAGACTTAACCCTAAGGCATGAAACTACAAATTCTAGAATAAAATGTTCAAAAAAATGCTTAGAGACATTGACCTAGGCAAAGAATTTATGAAGAAGACCCCAAAGGCAATCACAGCCACAACAAAAATAAATAAATGGGACCTGATCAATTTAAAAAGCTTCTGTACAGCCAAGGAAACTATCACAAGAGCAGACAATCTATAGAATGGGAGAAAATATCCACTTGCTATGCATCTGATAAAGGGCTGATAACTAGAATCTACATAAAACTCAGGAAAATCAGCAAGAAAAAAATCAAACAACCCTATGAAAAAGTGGGCAAAAGACATGAACAGAAACTTTTCAAAAGAACATAGACTAATGGCTAACAAACATATGAAAAAATGCTCAACATCTCTAATCATCAGGGAAATGCAAATCAAAACCACAATGAGATATCACTTTTCCCAGTGAGAATGGCTTTTATCAAAAAGTCCCAAAACAATAAATGTTGGCATGGCTGTGGAGAGATAGGAACAATCATACACTGCTAGTGGGACTGCAAAATGTTACAACCTGTGTGGAAAGTAATATGGAGATACCTCAAAGAGCTACAAGTAGGACTACCATTTGATCCAGCAATCCCATTACTGGACATATACCCAAAGGAACAAATGACATTCTATAAAAAAAGATATCTCCAACTCAAATTTTTATAGCAGCACAATTCACAATTACAAAGATGTGGAAACAACCCAAGTGCCCATCAACACATGAGTGGATTAATAAAATGTTGTATATGTATACCGTGGAGTTCTACTCAGCCACAAAAAAAACAATGGTGAAAAAAAAAACACCTCTTGTGTTATCCTGAATAGAGCTGGAACCCATTCTACTAAGTGAAGTATCACAAGGATGGAATAACAAGCACCACATGTACTCACCATCAAATTGGTTTTAACTGATCAACACTTAACTGCACATATAGTAATAACATTCATCGGGTGTCGGGCAGATGGGATGGGGGAGGAGGGGATGGGTATATATACATGTAATGGTTGTGGTGCACACTGTCTGGGGATGGACACGCTTGAAGCTCTGACTTGGTTGGGGCAAAGGCAATATATGGAACTTAAACATTTGTACCCCTGTAATATGCTGAAATTAAAAAAAATTAAAAATGACCCTCAACAAAGTAGGCATAGCAGAAACATATATCAAAATTATAAAAGCCATATATGACAAACCTACAGCCAACATCATACTGAATGGGAAAATGTTGAAAATATTCCCCCCAAGAGCTGGAACAAAACAAGGGTGTCCACTGTTACCACTTCTATTAAACATGCTGCTGGAAGTCCTAGCCAGAGCAATCAGACAAGAGAAAGAACTAAAGGGTATCGAAATCAGGAAAAAAGAGGTCAAACTATCACTTTTGCTCATGATATGTTATTAAGAAAACCCCAACTACTCCACCAAGATTCTGGAATTGATAAATAAATTCAGTAAAGCCTCAGGTTACAAAATCAATGTACACAAATCAGTAACATTTCTATGTAACAATAACAATCAAGGTGAGAGTCAAATCAAAGACTCAATATCATTTACGATAGTTATGAAGAAAATAAAATATCTAGGAATATACTTAACCAAGGAGGTGAAAGATCTCTTGAAAAAGAACTACAAAACAAACACTGAGGAAAGAAATCTCAGATGACATAATCAAATGGAAAAACACATCATGCTCAAGGATCAGTAAAATCAACATTGTTAAAATGCCCACGCTATATTAAGTGATTTACAGATTAAATGCATTCCCCATCAAAATACCAATGTCATATTTCACAGATTTAGAGAATATAATTCTACACTTCATTTGGAACTAGACATGAGCCCTAGAAAGCAACACAATCTTAAGCCAAAAGAACACATCTGGAGCCATCACATTACCAGATGTCAAACTATACTACAAGGTTCTAGTAACCAAAATAGCATGGTATTGACAAAAAAATAGAGACATAGACCAGTAAAACAGAACAGAGAACCCAGATATGAAACCATTCATAAACAGACAATTGATCTCTGACAAAGCAGACTACAATATACACTGGAGTAAAGAATCCCTATTCAATAAATGGTGCTGGGAAAACTGGATAGTCACATGCAGAAGAATGAAATGGGATCCGTATCTCTCACCATTCACAAAAATTAATTCAAGATGGATAAAAGAATTACATATAAGGCATTAAACCATAGAATTCCAGAAGAAAATGTAGGAAAAATTCTTCTAGATATTGGCCTAGGCAAAGAATTTATGACTAAGACCCCAATGGCAATTACAGCAAAAACAAAAATAAAAAAATCTAAATGGAGTTTGATTAAATTAACAACTTCTACACAGCTAAGGAAATAATCAATAGAGCAAATAGATAACCTACAGAAAGGGAGAAAATATTCATAAACTATACATCAAATAAAGGGCTAATATCCAGAATTTAAAGAACCCTTTGCCGTAAAATTAAAACCTCCTCACACTTTGGCCCCAACTTCCCTTGTCAGGCCTTCACTTTCACTACTCCCTGACACCTCACATATATCCTTCCCTTCAGTCAAACAGGTTTATTAACTATTCTGTAAACACAGTTTGTAGTCTCCACTGCTACTAGCAAGACTTAAGTCTTTGTACCTCCTCGGGAATACCCAATCTTATTGCCTTTACCTGTAGCAACCTCCAGTCACATTTCCTAGTCCACTTCCAATTTTATTTTTTTCTTAAACCATTTTCAAACCACTAAACCTAAAGTTATCTCTCTCTCTCTCTTTGAATTTCTTGAACAATCATCCACTTGGTCATGGATCTTCAACTGCCATATTTCTTATTAAATTCTGTATTTGTAAGTTTTCATTATAGAAACAGTAAAACATGAAAGAAATCCTTGAGAAGTGGGAAGAACAGTACAGTGGAAACACTGACCCAGAATCCCCTGTTCCTAAACTGAAAACTTGGTGCTTTTGAAAGCATCAGTTTCGTGTTCAGTGTATCGACATTTATATGCTTTGTGACCTTGAACTACTGCTTATCATCTCTAAGGTTCAATTTTACCATGTAAGAAAATGAGAAAAATAACAATCTTACTTTCCAGGATTGTTGTGATTATTAAAGGAGAGTATATGGGTGAAATGGAGTAGACATAGCTAAGCCTGCCACAAGGGGATCAGCAAAATTTCTAATACTTATTGCTATTTTTATAGTCAATTTTTGCCATGTTTATGTATATTTTCATAGCAGACAGAATACTCTCTTTTCAATTAACAATGTTTCATAAGCATTTTTTCCTTTTTGCTACCATCTTCAGACAAATTATTTTAATAGTTTTGTAACAATCTGTGGTGTGCCTGCATCACACTATTTAAGCATTTCTCTGTTGTTACACACTTGGGTTGCTGCCCTTATCCTCTTGTTATTACAAGTAATGTTTTGATTAATATTTTATGTATAAAATTTTCCCTATGTTTAGATGAATTCCTTAGAATAAATTTCCAAAATGATATTTTTGAGGAAAAAAATTTATATAATGTTATGGCTCTCATGCCACTAACAATTTAAGATTGCAATAGTTTTATACATAGGTCAATTTGGTATATTGTCCCCTAATTTTAAACTTTATATATTATTCTAAATAGTATCTCTTTGTGTTTTTCTATTTCTTCAAACACTGTAGTAGTAAGGTCGAACATTTTTTCACATGTTGATTTACTACCATATCATCTTTTATAAATTGTCTCTTCATGTAACATATCCGTTTATCTATTAGGATCTTAATGTCTTTGTTTTCATTTCTGTGGGCTGTTCATAACGACTACTAACAGTAGTCTTTTGTCTGTCATTTTTGCTGCAAATTTTCTTGATCCATTATTTATTTTTAGCATTTAAATGTTTTTCTCTGGTTTTACAGAAGTTTTACATTTTTGTGGAGTTCAGTATGTCGATATTTTTCTTTGGGATTATGTTGATTAATTCTCAAATCTACTGCCTTTGACAGCTCCTCTATTGTTACGTTGCAATATTATTTTAGTGTGTTTTTATTTAATGATTCTCAATGTAGATTATAAACTCCCTAAATTCACCTATCCTGTCTTATGCTAAAGGCAGAGTGGAAAGAGGACTGGCTTGTGAGTTAAAAAACCTGTACTTGAGCACCCACAATTGCTATGTAACTTTACACATATCAGTTAATTTCTTTTGACTCTTATACAATAGAAACTCCCTCCTGATGTTTTCACAAGTTACTAGGAGAAGTAGATGTGGTTATATATATATATATATATATATATATATATGTAAAATACATCTACATATCTATATATACAGAGATGAAAGTTTTGTTAATTGTAATGAACCATTAAATGAGTCATTTGTTGTAATTCTTTGTATGCCCAAGAGTGCCTAGCACAGTGTTGCCATGATAAGAGGTTCTCAGTAAAATTGTTTAATTTGAATTTAATGGAGGTGATTATATGTTCAGAAAAAAGAGAGAGAAGTCACTGTATTAGATGCTGACATTGGCCATGATTACTACCTATACATTATAGATTTTCTAGCGTGAAACTAATTGCGATTATTCTACCTCATTGTAAGATCTGTGTCTTGGTTTGATTTGGGAAATGAGATATCCTTGGCTATGAGCTTCTTGTTAACGGCTTTTAGCGAGGTAATTTTGAAGTTAGCAGTTGTTTGATCTTTAGCCATGAAACAAATATGGGAATTAACTAAGGAAATTTTCAAAATTGTATTTCTACTACAAAGTGAAGATTATCTATGCTTAAGAATATGTGATCTTCTAAATGTAAGACAGTCTGAAAAACCAGTTTGAAGCAGTGTTTAAGAGCCTAGAGGCCACCTTAGTTCTTTTGCTTTAAACCTGCCTGCTCTGTCAAACATAGAAATACTTCAATGAACTGGTAGAGGCAACATTTTGGAAATACTTTCAATTGTGTGAGATTTGTAGCAAGAAATAAAAAAAAATACAAACACTATGGACAGACAATGAATCTTGTCTTAGAGGTAGAGAATATGAAACCTCAGATAAGATGTCCAGCTTCATGCATGAGGAAACTCGACACCATGAAGTATAAAGCTGTAATAAAGACAAAACTTATTCACAAATCAAGATGAAATAATACCACACTAGTTTTTTTTTATGACTCTCTGAAAAACAAGGCACACACACATGCTCTCCCCAATATTTCATGTTACTTGTAAAAATATTTCTGACAAGGTACATATGTTATTTCATACACAAACTTGATGGGGGTAAGACAAAATAATTGTGCTCCTATTTGTCATGAAAATGAAGTTCTGACCCAAGTCTTTTAAAATATTTTTAATGTATTTAATTTTAGGGAGTGCTCAAGAAATACTTATTAAGTAAATCTTGCAAAATGAATGGATGAATGAATGAATTGTATGGTCTCTGGCAAAATGGTGGCTTTGATTTTTAATTCCCCTTAAGTACTGTCTCTGCTCACTCCCACTACTTGCCCTGAAACCTACTTTTGTTATGCCAACCCCTGGTACAAATGTACTCCATAACAGTGCTCTCAAGAACTTGAGGGTAGTCTTTTCATAATTTCTCAAAAGAAAGTATCATATCTACCAGCTGTTGCATGTAGAGCTGGCCGAGCTGAATCACTTGATATTTTCTGTAGAGCATGTGTGCTGGAGCCTGGATTTCCTGATCCCTGGTGTGCGGCATGACTATGTTGACGAGCCATGGCAAATCAGACAAACTGCACATTTTTGTCTCATCTGATTTGGCTGCACTCAGATAAAGTTTCTTCTTTACCCAGCTCAATAACCTTTCCCCTTTTGCCATCCTGTTTTTCCTAAATAAAGAGCTTTCTTCTACTTGACTGTTGTTAGTATTTCAATTAAAAGTAAATTCTTTAACATCTACTTCTGTTCCCTGTGGTGACTTATTGTTTAGAAATGTCCACAAAGTGCTGGTAATTTTCTAGAAAATATTCACAACAGCAGAAATAGACCATTTACCATTAAAAAGAGAGATGCTAACACTGACATATCTATATGGAACTTTTTAAGGATCACTTGGAATAACCGAAGTAAACTAAACTTTTTTTTTTTTCTTTTTTTTTTTTAATCGGGGGAAAACTACAAAGCATTTACAGTACAATGTTTACAGTCACAATTTGTAGTGAGTTGATTTCCCAAAATATATTACCACTCAAGTTGACTTATCTTGTTACATTCAAAAACCTACTCTGTCAAAGTAGTCCAGAGAGTACATACATAGTGCTCCAACTATATCTACCTACAACCAACACTCCATTTTAAGTGTACAATTAAATGATTTTCAGTGAATTTATCGAGGTGTACAGTTAATCACATGAATCAGTTTTTGAGGAATTCCCTTCCCCTATTGAGACCCCTAATTCCACTCTCCAACTACTTTTCAAGCATATCCCACCCCTCCACCGTGACCCCCCCCGGCGCTCAGGCTGGGGGGTTCGCCCCCGCCCCCCGGGGGCGGACCACCCCCGGCGGCCCACCACGGGGGGCCCCTGTGGCGGGGTGGGATATGCTTGAAAAGTAGTGGGGGAGCAGAATTAGGGGTCTCAATAGGGGAAAGGAATTCCTCAAAAACTTATTCATGTGATTAACTGTACACCTTGGTAAATTCACTGAAAATCGTTTAATTATACACTTAAAATGGAGTGTTGGTTGTAGGTAGATACAGTTGGAGCACTATGTATGTACTCTATGGACTACTTTGACAGAGTAGATTTTTA
>CAUYRT010002289.1:0-15204 GCA_963574885.1 Lepilemur ruficaudatus
GAGTAGATTTTTAAATGTAACAAGATAAGTCAACTTGAGTGGTAATATATTTTGGGAAATCAGCTCACTATAAATTGTGACTGTAAACATTATACTGTAAATGCTTTGTAGTTTTCCCCCAATAAAAAAGGAAAAAAAAAATTACAAAAAGCTATGCCAAAATGAGATCTTTAGCTCTGCATACTCAAACATGGAATTGGGTGGAAGTAAGCAACAAGATAACTAATCAGTTTGAGGAAATTTGGGAACCACAGTAACCCTAAATCTGTTTAACACCAGCCATTTGTCCCCTAAAGCAATTCTTATCTCCCAAACTCACAAGAAGAAAGTTGGCTTTGAGAGGTGTGCAACCCCAAGAAGGTCAAACTCTCTGATGTCCACCTCAGAAACACCACAGAAGAGAGCGGGCCAGGAAGAACACTCAGAGCACAAAGCCAGCAACCAGGAAAATAATAGATAAGGGACTTTCTCTCAGAGAACAGAACCTGCAGCTTTCAGACAGGCTAACCTGCCTGTGCCCACTGTTTTCACTATTTTGCCCCAGTAGAATACTAAAATGGCTACAGACCATGACTTTTGTGTACATTTTCTAAAAGAGAATTTTTATTGTAATTATTTTTTTTTTCCTACTCTGCCATCATATTGGTCAGGTTTGGATAACACAACTTTTTTATTTTAGGGATTACTGAATCTTAGGGGTTAGCATTAAATCTGTTGGAGATGACTGCACAACATGCCAATATTATGGACTTTCAGATAGAAGCATCAACTAAGGAAAACTTCAGGTTTGCCTCAGTTGACAAAGATTGTGTGTCTTCTATGTGTGTGAAAAAGGTATACAAGAATAGCTGCTAGCCAAGTGAGGTATAGCATTTTTACCCTTTCTACTTTGGTCAAAGAACTACACTATATCAAATAAAATTATCATAATGAATAAAATAATTCTACATTTTAAAAGTTCTATAGTCTTTATATCATATCAATCAAATGCAAATACTTTTAACCACACCTCAAAGAGCTAGGAAACTCAGATTTAAGAAAACTATAAAATCTGAGGGCACAGGCTGCACAAGACTATTCTCACTTCAGGTATCAACTGCAAATTTGAAGGTCCCCAGGACAACTTTTATTTCAGACCAGCTGGCAATAAACTCAGGGGTTACCACAGCCACCTTGGGTTCAAAAATTCACTGGAAAGAATCACATAACTCATTGAAAATAAATACACTTACAGTCTCATTCATCATAGGTCTAGGATATAAATCAGAACCAGCCAACGGGAGAGGCATATATCCCAGCTTTACATCCCCCTCATGGGATTTGGGGAATGGGGAACAAGAAAAACCAATATAAATATAAAGCTCATTCTGCCTGCTGGGCCATGAGTAGCAAAGTCCTTTGTCTCTGACCCAGGAGCCTCATGCCTTCTTCTAACATCCGGGCAACTGTGGCAAGCTAACTTGTTAACTCATGATTGATTAAAGTCTTAAACCATTCACAGTTCCTAATACTAGTTACTGCAAACACAGGAGTAAATGGAATAGATATTAATAATAACCTCTGAGTTCATGAACTTATTTTATAACTAAATATTTTACACATACATATGTTTATGTTTATACATAGACTATGTGCTTCTATTTCCTCATTTCTAATTTACTTGTCAGATTTTCTGCTCCCCACCATGCTAATGAAATAACCATTTCAAAGGTCACCAGTGGCTTCCAAATTGCCAAATCTAGCAATTTATGTTGAGTCTCATCCTACTTGGCCTTACCAAGTTATTAATATGTTGCCCATTTCTGTTTCTTCACATCTCAGACAATCCTAGAAATGCTCTTATGAGACCAGTGAAATCAATACTTACATCTCTTCAATACTTACAGCATAATCCACAACATGCGGCCTTACTGATAACACATGCATATGAAGATTTTGTTATGTCAATTTAGCTGAGGCTGGGAAGTACAGTAGACCTTTCAACAATGAAAGTTCCAATTGCATGAGTCCACTTACATGCAGATATCCTTCTGCCTCTGCCATCCTGAGACAGCAACACTGATTCCACTTCCTCCTCCTCCTCAGCCTATTCAACATGAAGACAATGAGGATAAAGACCTTTATGATGATCCACTTCCACTTAATAAATAGTAAATATATTTTATCTTAGTTATGATTTTCTTTTTTCTAGCTTTCTTTATTGTAATAATACAGTATATCATGCATATAACATACAAAATATGTATTAATCAACTGTTTATGTTATTAGTAAGGCTTACAGTTAGCAGCAGGTTACTACCGGTTAGATTTTGTGAGAAGGAATACCTTGCCTGTAGTATACTGTCAATTTTGGACTGAAAAGCTGGGGAAGAAACTTAATTTTCTTCTTTTTTGCATAAGTCAGAAAAACATACAGCTAGTGTGGCCAGTTTCCTTGTTGACCTCAGCAGATGAAGTGAGCTAATAGTGTTAATCCACATTGAAGGAATTATCTGAATCTTGGTTTGTGTACATTTTCAGCCTACATACAGTATTAACTAAATCAGATAGCTTTTATTATTCCACATGTGCACATGCTCTCCCACCCCCTCCCACCCCCTTCCACATACATGCATCATGGTACTTTGTAAACTGTCATTGAAACATTACAACAATGTTCAGTTGCACCAATTTATGAACTTACACAGTATGATACGCGTTATTTTTCTGAGGCAAACCAAAGGTAAATTTCTCAAGGTTCTTGCTGCCTTCTTTAGCAACATTTGATGGATCTTCTATACATTTGTATTGGATGAAAATAAACCAGATGGCAAATCTTTTTTTAAAAAATTTTAAAGCATGTACCAAGTTTTTAGTCTAAATTGTGTAGGATAAGTTAAACTTAAAAAGCATTCTATTAACCAATACGAGTGTATTTCTGTAAGCATAGTTATGTTGAAATAAAATTTTAAAAAGCAAAAAAAAAAAATGGGTTTTTGATTGTGCAGTGGGTCAGCACACCTAACCCCCCATGTTGTACAAAAGTCAACTGTATATATCCCAGAATCCTCTCCCCTATATGGCCTTGGATTTGACTTAGATAAAAGAGGAGCTTGTTTGAGTGAAGAAGAAAATTATCTCAGAAGATAGTTGTAAGAGGACAAGGTGACAGAAAGTCACAAAGGTGTTCATTGGCCTCCAGTTTCAGCTTATCTTTCTCCGGTTTCCATCAATAGCAGCCCCAAGCCAACCACCAAGCCTTATGAAGATCATAGCTTCCACGAACCACTCTTCAAACACCCCCCATTTAAAGTCCCAATTCAGTGACCAACCATACACATTTTCTGGAACTTTTCTGCAACCTATGACCTGACCATCCACAACAGCTGTCATGGTTAGTAACTAGCTGAATATCACTTTCCTGTTTCAGACCTTCACATGCTTAGTTCCTTCCACATGTTTGTAATCTTCAATGTGTTAGGCAGGGACCAAATCTGCAGGTGGCAAATACAGACCAGGAAGGCAGTTCCTAGGGGACAGAGAAGCCAGGGACCAGTCAGGGGAAGGGACTGCAGGAAAACACAGAACACCTGACAATCACATGTATCAATCATCTGGTAATATCCCACACCCCTGTAAGTCCTCCCAGGACGAGGCCGATAAAGGGAAACCACCGGGGAGTTCTTGATATCTTTCTCCACTCATGGAGACTGACCAGTTCCTCCCTCTGGAACGTATTCTTGTTTTGTGCAGCTTCCTTTGTTTCTGCAATAAAAGCTGTTTGTGTGGCATTGCATCCTGTCTGTGACCACTCCATAGCACCACCTCTGCTTGTGATCCTTCCAAGCAAGGAGCCAAAGAACCAGGACAACAGTCCATCAAGAGGCCAGACCTGACAAACCTTTATCATAAATTACTTCTACCCATAATATTTTGGGGGCTTTTGTTTCTAGACTGAATGCTAAAGAATTGATATTAGATTACAAATTCAGTGATTATTTCAAAATATTATGGCAATACAAATGCTTTATTTTCTTCCTGCCTTTCCCATTTCATATGTGGTGTTTACTAATTAGTTAATTTTTCTGGCATAGCAAAAAGATAAATCTCTCATAAATTGAGATTACAAGCAGTCTCTCAGCATATATTATAAAGTAATTCTTAAAGAAATACAATTTTCTTCCTGGGATGGCCTTTAACTTTTTGCTGCCCCAGTCACCAGTGACTTCCCATTCTTTACATTTCAGAGTCCCCAAACTCTTCTTGAGCCTCCAACTCAAGCACTTCCCAAAACTGATTCTACCTTGTTCAGCCCTAACATCCTAATTTTCAACTCCTGTTCTTTTGTTTATGGGATTCAAGTATGGTAGAATGAATCCTATATAAAAATATGTACTAACCACTGATCTTTCATGTAAAACTTTGAAGCTATAGTAGTTCACCATTTAGAAATTCTTAATATTTGTTGTACTCAATTTTATCATGTACTCTAGATTATTATTAAGTAAGCAGACAATATCATAAGACATTTCATCATCTGGTCTTCTCTCTCAAACTAAATTTCTCCCCACTCCACGTCTCTGGTCATAAAAAACTATTCTTTCCTTTCCTTCAAAATTTATGTATGCTATTAATATTTTCTCTGTCTGAAATTCACTTCTGCTGCATTTTCCTGTGTCTTACTTACCCTTGAGGTCTCCAGTTAGCTATAACGTTTTTCAAAAGGATACTTTGACCTGTGGATAATGAATCTCATTCTCCCTTCACTTCTTGATCTACTCTAAATAATCTCTCTAAGCAGATTCTCTGCTTTTTAACAGTATCTTATTTACTTATTTCATAGCATCCTTATTAATTTATTTGCTTATTATTTGTAGCATGTTGTAGAGATAGACTGTAAACATTAAGAGACTAGGGGTCATGTATGTCGTATTCACTCTTTTGTGGAATCAAGTTTCTGACACAATGAAGATACATTATGAGTTGACTAAATGAATAACTAAATACAGTACTGAATGGATAGTGAACTAAATCATTAATAACTATGGTATTATAATAACTTCCACAATGCATTGAGGTCAACTTTTATTAATTAATCTTACCCATTAGAAAGTTGGAAGGCAGATTCTATAGCTAGTTAACTATTTTATCACCAATTCTGAAAGGAACTTTAACCCCCAGATACTATGCTATTGTTAAAATACCTGTTCATTATCCCTCAAATCATTCATTTTCTCACCTCTTTTCCTTGCCCACTTTTTTCTCATTTTTTCTTCCACAATTCACTTGTTTTCTTTCTTTGTGTATTGGAGTCAATCCTACCTTCTCTATAAAATCTACAATTAATAACTCAAGCTACAATGACTTTCCCTTCTATTCAATTCCTGTTTTTCTCAGCATTGACATTTAATGATATTCTCTCTCAACTTTTTGTGAAGCTGTTATCTTGCATAGTCATCAACATTTAAATATGTGCACATCTTATCTCACTTAGATTATAATCATTTAAGGTAAGGAATATAGCACATGACTACCTCTTTATATTCTAAACAATATTGAGAATAATTCAATGTATATAATAGACATCTTTGTTGAATGAATGAATTAATAAGTAATTAAATTACTTAATAAGTCACATTTTTATATTTAAGCTCCTAGGAAAATAATTACATTATTCGACTTGCCAAAGTTGCTGGAAGAAAATTATGTAACTTTGTAAGCCATATCTTTCAACAAATGACCTCTTTAGTATCCCTAGTGACTTGTAAAAATTAACTCAATTACCAAGATGGCTAAGCTAGATTCAAGGGTGTGACCAGCAAACAAGAAGAATTTGACTCATTGTGTACTAGGCTTTTTCACTTTTGTTAAACATGGAGAAAACAGGAAAGAAGCACACACAGTCTAGTGCCTGCAGTCAAGGAGTTGCTGTTCAGTGATCTGGGCAGGCTTCAGGTTCTCTGGGTCGTGTCCAAGCAACATAACCCCATAGCTGGATCATAGAATCAAGACACCAGAATGCTACTTCTATGTCCAAAATTTTGTATAATCAAATGGAATGCAACATTGAAATATGAAAAGTAATGTTTCAGTTAAATCAATATTCAAGCTGGCAATTTATTATATGCGGCCTGTTCAAAATTGAAGAATTTGCTATTGTCTAGACCATGCTTTAGACAGCGAGCCACAAATCCTGATGTAGAGGCTGTTTTGTGGTTGCATAACTTGAATAAACTTTTTTTCTCAAAGTCATTGGAGAAAAATACCAAAATAATAAATCTCTAATAAAGAACTTGTCAAATAGAACTCATCTATAATCATACACTGTGACAAATAACCAGATGCAAAGCACATTAGATATTCAAAATTTTGCCGTGTACAAGAAATTGCTAAGATAACAAAGACACTATTACTCAGCACTTGATAACTATGTGCCAAGTCCAGTATGTTTAATTAGACAAAACCACAATATCTAAGCAAAATTTTGTTAGTCTAGAGAAGTCACAGTTATTCACTGATGAATTCTAATTTTTACAAGTAGGTATCAAGTTTTAGTCTAGAAATAAATAACTTATAATAATAACTACAAATGTTGTTACATCAATAAGATTGAACAAAGAAAGTGCTATCTTTTTCATCTTTCTTTAGACAGCAGTTAATCATTGAGACACAATAATGACACTGAAAAGCTTCTGTTATGCAGCTCATTAAATACATTTTGCCTCTAACAAATTAAAAAATATAATTTCTCAATAGTCAAAGGATACATGCAAATCAGTTTCAATAATAAAAGCTAAGAATGAGCCACAGAATTGATAAAATCTTGAAAAAAAAAAAAAGAGCCAATTGGCAATAACATTCTCCAATAGAAGGAAAGACCACTGGAACTCTCCTTGCCCCACCAAGAAAGTTAGAAAGTTGTTATCAACAATAATTTGGCCAAGGAAACAAGTTCAAATTGCATGATCTATGAAATAAAAAAGAAGTCCTTGTGCCATTAGTTAATTTCTTTAAACTATACTAATAAGCTCTCCTGAAGTTGAATGACAGATTGGATGAAACGAACTCAAAGCTCTTTTCCAACTTTAAATTTTCTGATTCTATGACTGTCTTGTAGATTTAACAGTGCGTATAGATCAGGCAGAGAGAAAACAAATAAAATTCCCTTCATAATGCTGACTTTCTATTTGATTTTTCAAAACTGCAAAAAAAGGGAAATTTGTCTTATTGAGCATTGCTTTTATGTCTTTTCAGCACTGGAACAGTTAGTGCAGAGTCTCTTTCCAAACAGCATTTCTCAATGACTTTTAAAACTAAACAAGAGGAATGATTGACTATCTAATAAAAAACGACTTTCTGATGTCCGACATGCATTAGGAAAATTGATTTTGAAGTCTTAAACCTCTAAGTATATCTATTATTAAAATATGAGCTATGAGTTCCCATTCACAATAAAATAATTTTATTACTTTCACTTAGGAGGAAAAGAGTTGCAGTTAAAGACTCTCTGGTCAATGTTAAAGTTATGGGAAAAATACACTCATGATAAATTCACTAATGGGATTAGATTCTATAACTTTATTATTGTAAGGAAAATATAATATTAAACTGAGATTTGTGGCCATGTGTTACCAATCAGAAATTCATTAGATACTGATTAGATCACTTGAAGGTACTAATTTCAAAGTTTGTATCATGATGAACACAGTCATTTCTTTTCCTCTTTTTTTCTAATCAGCTTTTCAGAAAGAAAAGTTCTTAATTCACATCCAGACTTTGACTTTTAGAAATAATACATCTTGGGAAAATCATTAATTTCTTTGCAGGTAATTTTTTGTGTGTTTCAAAATTGCTAAGATATTCACATTTACAATATTGCTTTGTAATCTATAAAAACACATTTAACATGTCAATTAAATAATATGACAGGGATAGCTAGCTGTCCATCAAAATCTGCTTTCTGTTCCTATTGTATACTGCCATCACTGCTTACTGGAGCGAGGTTGAATTTCCAAGACAGCCTTGCAGTTAGCTCTAGTATTGTGACTAGTCTATATCAGCAGAATGGGAAATCATATGTGCTGCTTTCTTACCAATATAATAACCATGTGTATCTTCCACCCTCTCTTTCTCCTCCCCCAAAATAAATAAAAAGGGTTATGGCCCCAGGAGATGACAGAGGATGGGGAGAAGTTTATATCCTTGAATCAAAATATGGAAAAGTACTACTAAAATGCATAGCAAGGGTTTACAGTTGGGCAGTGGGAAAGTAGATGATGTAGGCTGGGAAGTTGAGGACCTATGCTATGCAGTATCAAAATATTTAGTTAAATTGTTGCCTGAAATAATTTGGAAGGCAAAAGACATAAAACTGTGGTGGTAGGGATATTATTGGAAAGAGCTCAAATGTTAGTGTGTATTGACTTAAATGCTGCTTCTAGCAAAGTATTTCAGGAGCAAGATTAGCTCATATACGATTGACCTACAAGAAGCAGGGCTGGAAGAGGCAGCTCTTGAAGCCCACACAATATTTGCTCTCCAGAGACTGTTAAGACATTCCAGAACAAAAGAATTCAGTCATGTGGAAAAGATCAGATTCAAGGCATTGTTTTCCCTTTAAAACTTGTTGTTTTAAATGGTTTTAAGATAGCTCCTACTTTGAAGCTGTTGAAGAAATAGGCATGAGGGAAAGAACGCAAAATTATAAGACGGGCTTAAGAATTATGTCTAGGGAAAAAAATTAGGGATGTGATTAGGGGCACAATAAACTAGCTAGAAGCAAATATTTCTGAAGCCTACCAAAATTGGGAAAGTGCTGTGCCAATGACAAAAGCTTGAGCCTAGGATGTAAAAGCTAGTGACTAACGGGCAAGCCTTAACACTCGGACCACCATGACTGAATAAATGAGAATTCAGCTATGAAAGCTGATTAGCACTTAAAGGGGCAGAATTCCCAATACTCACCACAAATATGATGCCACGGAGGAAACAGACAAGGAAAGACATTCTAGAGTTAAAACCAGGGGCCATGAAGAATAATAGACAGTATAGGACCTAATTCATAATCTATTATAGGGATATTTTAATGCCTGCTCAGTGGACTGTGACCAAGAATTAGTGACTACTGTGGGCTTTTTGACATAAATAATATTCTACCCCTCTTCCACCATTTATATTTGTGTGGAGGAAGGCAGGGGCAAATATTTTGTTATTTTAGTTAGCAGGTCAATGAACAGTTAGAAGTCATGTCTGGACCATAGAAATGAGTGCACATCACCCAGAGATCATGTGTTTTGAGCTTGGTAAAGTAACTTAATGAGAATTTGAATTTTTTCCCCTTAAATATGTTCTTCAGGTAGAAAGAAAGTTACAAACTTCACACCCAAAAAACTAAGAGTGAATTTGGAGGTCAGAGAAATGGACTGCGGAAGTAGCAGTTTCTTAACTATCCTCAGTATGCACACGTAGCTTGGGAACAGCTACTCAGTTAAGAAGTGTATTTACTTGCTCTGCTTGCATTCAGATGTGGTCATGTGATTAGTTGTCAATACACAGACATGAACAGAAATACTGAGAACCATTTCCAGGCAATGAATGTAATAGATTGGCATGCCTCCTGCACATTCTCCTTCCTCTTACACTAGCAGATGCCAATAGGATGAAAGGTAAAGCCATAGTCCAGAAGGAGCCTGGGACCCTGAGTCACCCTGTGGAAGAGTCACCTTGAATTATTATGTGACCTAGAAATAAACTTGCATTGTATTTGAGCTATTTACATCATTTATCATCTATTTTGTCATCGCAATTTAGTACAATCCTCCACATTATATTTACTTTGTTTAGTGATGTTATTTGTTCAGGAAAAAACACAATGTTAAATTATTTTTAAATGTTATCCTAAGAAGAAAATTGTTGACAGCTCTACAGTGTATGATGTCCATATAGGGTTTTTTGCTTTTGAAAGGGGAGGTGAAAAATTCCTACATATAACTGGGCTCATTTTCACTATTAAAGGCTAAAATTTTGTGATGTCTTATATTTTGTGATATCTTTGATTTTTGCATAGTTATTATCTCTGAATATCAAAATACTAATGAGAATGATTATAGCTATGAACAAAGTGAAATAAAACTTCATCTACTGTAATAGTTACAGATAACTTTTTCCTTCTTATTTATTTATTTATTTATTTATTTACTTACTTACTTATTTTTAAGATAGAATCTTGCTCTGTTGGCTGGGCTAGAGTACAGTGGGGTCATCATACCTCACTGTAACCACAAATTCCTGGGTTTGAGCAGTCCTCCTGCCTCAACCTCCTGAATAGCTAGAATGATAGATGCACACTATCATGCCCAGTTAATTTTTCTATTTTTTTGTGGAGACAGGGTCTTATTATGTTGCTCAGGTGGTCTCAAGCTCCTGGCTTCAAGCGATCCTCCTGCCTCAGGCTTCCCAAAGTGCTAGGATAATAGGCGTGAGTTTAAATGTTATTTTAAGCATTCAAATTTCTTGATAAATTTCCACACTTAAAATTTTAGTCCCATGGTAATTATATCTTTTAGGCTCTAAAATTATATTTTATTTTCATTTTGTGACTCATTTTCTTAAAACTTCAGTTTGATGGAAAATTTGCACGTCTTATATACGCTTGTAGAAAGAGTGCTCAAATTCATGGCTCTTCAAAGCAGGTTCTATGAAAACAGCTTACTATTATATAAACCAGTTTTAAATGTGAGGATATTCCCAATGTGTTACTTTTTACAATATTTCGAAAATACAATGAATTTCTCTTATATAAACCAACAAACTATGACATTTTTAGATATTAAGAATCAAGAATATTACTGTATTTTTCCAGATATATCCATTGTTACTCTAAATGACACATATCTGCATCTACTTATTTATTCTCCCACTAAAATAATCTCTAAAAATCACTCCCCAGGATAGGATTTCCAAGATTAAGGAAATATGTTCAACTAAATATTTTTAAATATACAAAATATTTGCTATTTTTTAAGGGGATGGACTTACTGTATTTTATCAGCATGCAATGGAGAAATATGGAAAAATGGAAAAGAAACTAAACCTGGGAAAATGTATTATAGATAAATTATTTTTTGTATAAAAGGTAGCATATTCTTACAGTGACACCAAATGAAGTTTTAAATTGGAGCTAAGGGGTAGCAAAATGTCATATAAATAAGTTACACTTAGGAGAGTTGAAAGCACTTTTAAAAAAGGAAAAATACTATTTTTTCTTACTAAAAAAGAAGTACCTTTCTTCTTAAAGCAGAAATAAAACTTCGGAAGATGATATTGCTAATTTAATAATAACAACATGGTTCATCTTTATATTCTAGGCATTAACTTAAATATTAGTCAATGATGAATTATGTAATTGAATCATTCGTGTCAAAAAAACACTTTGGAATTCTATAGTGTTATTAGAAAATATAAGATTGGTTATATAGAAAGGCAAAAAGCAATATTCTGTTTCTCTAAAGAAATAAAAGTTCTCCCATGAGAAAACTGCATGTATGTGTGGGTATATATACATGCACACATATAAACATATAATAAACATATATACTTTTATACCAATATATACATATATATGTATATAATTTGTTTAAGAAACCAATCTTCTACTATCTAATATAAATTTAAAAAGCCAGAAAGTTAGGTAATCCAATTTATAATGAAATACATGAATTTCAGCTATATATTATTGTGTAAATGATTTTTCGAATGTTCTAAGCTTTGTGTTTTTTATTGAGTTTCATTCGATCTTTGACAAAAATTGATGTCAGATACATGGTGGGGAAAAAATATAAACAAAGCTGTGTCTGATACAATTTTTGCCTTGAAAATCAAGTAAAAGAAGCCACAATACAGTTGTAGGAAAAGAAATGGGTCCGGAATCAAATCTAGCACCCACTTGCTGACCGTGGATTGGCTTGCACGCCATCAATTTCTTCCCAGTTAGAGAGATAAAAAGCTAAAATCTACATTTCTCTGACCCCTTTGCAGCTGTGCTTTTGGATATAAGATTCTACCAAGGACAATTTAGAAGTCAAAATGAGAAGGAAGCCACCTTCTATTGATTATTGCACAAATAAATGTTTTCAATGTTCTAACTTCAAATTCTACCCTCTGGTCACCAGCTTTGTACAGTAGCAAAACCAAGTCTATGTAAATGATATGATCTGCTTTTCCAGACATCCATACAATTTTTAAAGTACCTAATTCCTTGAATTAGATGCTATTCTATTAAAGCTAGATAAATATTGCCCCTTAAAAAGAAAGAGAGAGAGAGAGAGAGAGAAAGAAAGAAAGAAAGAAAGAAAGAAAGAAAGAAAGAAAGAAAGAAAGAAAGAAAGAAAGAAAGAAAGAAAGACCTGGAGAGGCTACTTTTTCTTGTACTCAACACTGACTGGCTCACTCATCATGAGTGATTAACTCTTTGAGCTCCATTGACCATAGGTAAATATTAATAGATACCATTTTAACTGAGAAACAGTAGAGGACTATGGCCAAGTTTATAATTTCCAAAACATTAAAAAGAAAAAAATATTTTTTACAAATATATCAAAAGATAAAATATCAGAAAACAAAAAAAGAGAAAAATCATAAAATAAAATGGCAGAATAACAAGTATAGATAATATTAAAATAAATTGATGTAGAATGTCCTGATTTTATTTGTCAAAAGAAAGGAATAAAAAGCACATGTGTTTTCTCTCCTTTAAAAACCTCACTAGAAGAATAATTATATTCAAAGTACAATTTCAAAAGGGTATAAACTCAGAAGAGTGAAGACAATGAAAGGGGTTTCTGAATAAATAAGATGTCAACAAATATCTGGAAGTCATAAAGTGCAAAGAAAATGAGCAGACAAATGAAACAAACATAACCCATGGTAGAATATGGGTGCTACAGAGGTAGTGCAAACCCCTCTCCCTAGTGGAATTTCTGAATCACTGGGCTCACGGCTGGCAAGCCAGGGAGAGGAAAAAAATGAGAAGTAAGACTGAAACAGATTTTTAGCACATGTTCTGCAAATATGTTTGAGTACATTTTGCTTGTTACAGTATTCTCTGTATGTTTCTGAATGTTTAAAATAGTCCATTTTTTAAATCTGATGTCAAACATTGAAAAAAGGAGAGAGAAAGGGTAAGTTCAAAGGAAATGAACCAAATAGTTCATAGCAAAAATTAACAATTATTTTGCACTTTTTTAAAGTAAATAATCAACAGTTACAGTGGTTTGCATACTTTTTAAAAAGACACTGAATCTGGACTTAGAGGGAGATTCACTTTTCTGGCATACTCTTTGAGATGTTTATTAAGAGTTGACAAATTCCTTCAAAGGCTAGAATAAATCAAGAGGTGGGAAATAAATATTTTTTAAAAGGGAAGGTTTCCTATCATCAATAATTTTGTGAGTGGCCTAATCTTTCTTCTTAGCATGTCTAGTTCTGATGGGTTTATTTGGTATTTTTGCACATTCCTATCCTAGGCTCTAGGCATTTTGGCATCTATAAGCAGGTATAATACCTCCTCCAATACCCAGAGAAGAAATAATCTTAGGACCAATTACTAGCAAATTATTACTAATACCAACTGACAATTATTATATAAGGTCTTATCACATATTTCATTTTTGTTCTTGTAAAGACAATGCTTTTAAATGGTTAATCAGTTTGTATAATATAGAATTGTTATGGCTTTCAATGTAAATGTTGGAATACTTAGGCATTAGTTTTAAGCTGATTAATATATAAAAAATCAGAAGCAATTTCAGCAGCATAAAGACATCTGAAAATCGATTGCTCTATAAAAGCTGAGTGCACTGGCAGAAATACTGAAAATCAACTTTTCATAAAACTTTTATTAAAATAAAAAAGTTATGTCCTTGTTGCATTAACTAATGATGTAACTGAAGTCATATTTCTACATCTTTATAATTTACATTTCTGATAACTCTCAATTTCAAAGAAGCAACATTTCAAAAATATTTAAGATGCCAGAATATATCTTCTGAATTTAAAATATATAATCATCATAATTACATGCCTTAATTTAACATACACATTTTACTAGCTAACCAGGTGCACCTTACGCTGAGTTGACTTTAATTTTCTAAACGCACCACACTCTTATAGTGTCTGTATATGCTGTGCCTTCATATACATCATTCTTCCATCCTGCTCTGACTACAAATGTCACTCACTTCAAATAACTAACCTGAACTTCCAAGGACAAGTTATATGTCCCTTGATGTAGGCATTCTACATAGCAAAACACTTAACACAGAATTTTTGGTTTTATGTTTACTCATCATTATGCACCATAGAAATTATAAGTTTCATGGGAGCCCAATCCACATCTGTCGTTAACACTAGTCTTGCTCCTGGACAAAGAAAACTCAAAATTATCTATTAAAGGAATGAATTTAAAATTCCAGAGTTGTGCAACAAGAGGATTGAGGGTTGTTTGATAATTTATTCATTTACATATTGATAAATTCTTTAAATATGCATTAAGCTCCTACAATGTACCATTTTCTAGGAACTAGATAATAACAGCAGTGGATAAAACACAAAGCTCTTGCCATCCAGTAGTGTACATTCTAGAATCTAGACGGTTTTTCCTAGGATATATCACAGCATATTTTTTTATTATTTTTTTCAGCATATGATGGGGGTACAAATGTTTAGGTTACGTGTGTTGCCTTCCCCCCTTTCCCCATTGGAGTCAGAGCTTCCAGTGTGTCCATCCCCCAGATGGTGCGCATCGCACTCATTATATATGTATATGCCCATCCCCTCCTCCCCCTCCCATCTGCCCAATGCCCAATAAATGTTGTTCCTATATGTCCACTTAGGTGTTGATCAGTGAAACCAATTTGCTGGTGAGTACATGTGATGCTTGTTTATCCATTCTTGGGATACTTCACTTAGTAGAATGGGTTTCAACTCCATTCAGGAAAATACAAGAGGTGCTATATCACCATTGTTTCTTATAGCTGAGTAGAACTCCATGGTATACATATACCACATTTTATTAATCCAGTCATGTATTGATGGGCACTTGAGTTGTTTCCACAACTTTGCAATTGTGAATTGTGCTGCTATAAACATTTGAGTGCAGGTGTCTTTTTATAGAGTGTCTTTTGTTCTTTTGGGTAGATGCCCAGTAGTGGGATTGCTGGATCAAAT
>CAUYRT010002290.1:0-12908 GCA_963574885.1 Lepilemur ruficaudatus
ACAGCAACCTCAAACTCCTGGGCTATAGCAATCCTACTGCCTCAGCCTCCCAAGTAGCTGGGACTACAGGCATGTGCCACCATGCCCGGCTAATTTTTTGTATATATTTTTAGTTGGCCAATTAATTTCTTTCTATTTATACTAGAGACGGGGTCTCGCTCTTGCTCAGGCTGGTCTCGAACTCCTGATCTTGAGCAATCCGCCCGCCTCGGCCTCCCAGAGTGCTAGGATTACAGGCGTGAGCCACTGCGCCCGGCCTGTCCTTGACAACTTTGTCAAAAAATCAGTTGAGTGTAAAAACATTGTTTTATTTCTGGCCTTTCTATCCTGTTCCATTGTTTGTTTTATATACCAGTACCATCCTATTTTGGTTACAGCCACTTTATAATATATTTTGAAATCAGGGTGTATGATTCTTCCTGCTTCATTTATATTTTTGCAAAAGACTACTTTGGCTATTCCAAGTCTTCTTTAGTTTACATCAACTCTAGGATTGTTTGTTCACTAATAAAATACTTAGAAAAAGAAACAATTGAGTAAAATTTCAGGATACAAAAGCAACATTCAAGAATCAGTAGTGGTTATGTACAATAAAAATTAACCCTCCAAAAAAATCAAGAAAACTATCCCATTTACAATAGCATCAAAAAGACAATAAAATAATTAGGAATAATTTTAACAAAATAATATAATGATCTGTGCACTAAAATCTATAAAACACTGATAAATTTAAAATTTAAAAAGATGGAAATAAATGGAAAGATGTCTGCATTCATGGATTGGAGGAATTAATGGTGTTAAAATGTTCATATTCCCCAGAGCTAGCCACAGATTCAATGAAATCCCGATTAAAATTCTGATGGCATTTTTCACAGAAATAGGAAGAATAATCGGGGGTGGGGTGTTTGGAGACAGAAATCCAGCACTGTCCTTGCCACACGTGTGTCAGGCCCAGGGCAGCGTCTGCTCACCACAGACTCCAGTTTCTCATTCACAAAGGTGCCCAAGGCCCTCCCTGGCACAACAGTGCTAATAGCTGTTGGCTTTCATGATGACTGTCATTATATGGGGAAGTTCAATAAGTTGGTCTATGTCCTTAAGACTAAGTCACCCCTATTTTTTCCTGTGTCTCAATTTGCATTGTCTTTATCAGAGGTATAAAGTTGACCCACGTGAAGTTGAAATGTACACAGGTAGAGGAAGTAGTGCTCTCCACAGCCACCAGGGGGCAGTTCAGGCAAGCAAAAGATCCCAGTACTCTTGGGACCTGCAATCAAGCTGCATGATCACATTTTTATGATCACAGCTAATATGGGTACTTACTGAGGTCTCTTGCTAGCAGCTTGACATGGAGGATCTCATTTAATTCTTCTAAAAACCCTGAGACAGGATATCATCATTTTACCCATTGTACAGATCAAAGACTTATGTAGCCACACATGAATAAAGATACAGGCACTATAAAACTAGATCAGAAAAGTCACTAAACAAAACCCAAAACTACATCAAGCAGCAACAACAAACCCTGGTGGGTGAGGGGTCTGATATCTAGAGTTGCCACATTATAATATTCAAAATGACCAGCTTGCAACAAAAACTTAGAAAGTATGCAAAGAAGCAAGAAAGCCCTTTAACAGAAAAAAATAGAAATTAACTGATGCAGTCCCTGCATTGAACGTACTAGACAAAGAATTTAAATCTACTGCCTTACATATGCTCAAAGAGCTAAGGGACACAAAACTAAAGGAAACTATCAAAACGATGTCGTTCCAAGTGGAGGATATCAATAATGAGATATAAATTATAAAGAAAAATCAAATAGAATTCCTGGAACTAAAAATTATGTCAAATGAAAAAAATCACAAGAGGATTTCAACAGCAGCTTTGAGAAGGCAAAAAAGGAATCAGTAAACTTGAAGATAGGTTAGTTTTAAACAACCTGGCTGAGTGATGAAGGAGTTTCCAAAGACATAGCATCCATCTTCAAAGACTGGAAAACATATATAAATATATATATATATATTTTTTCCAGATATTTGAGGAAAAACTCTGCTGAATCACTAAATGAACACTAAGATAAAGAGACAGATAATTCAGTGGCCACATATGAAAAAGAATACAGATATAAAACTAGAATTGAAAAATCACTAAACAAAAACTGAAAACAACAAAACAAACAGCAAGATGCCTTGGAGAGGTGGGAAAATCTGATTTCCAGAGTTAAGGAATTCTAATATCCAAAATGTTCAGTTTTCAACAAAAAGTTATGGGGCAAGTGAAGAAATAAAAATGTATGGTCCTTTTACAAGAAAAATAAATTAATTAAAAATGTCCCCATGGAAGCAAAAACATTGCAAATCTGAGACAAAGACTTTAAATCAACTGTCTCAACTATAAGAGAAAAAATGGACAAAAATACCCCTAAAATATATCAGGATAATAATGTATTACCAAGGAGAGAATATCAATAAAGGGATAGAAATTATAAAAAGAAACCAAATAGAAATTCTGGAGTTGGAAAGTACAATATCAGAAATAAAAAAAACACACTAGAGGGATTCTATAGTAGATTTCAGCAAGCAAAAGAAACAATCAGTGAACTTGAAAATAGATCAATTGAGATTATCACGTGTGAGGAACAGAAAGGAAAAATAATGAATAAAAGAAAACAGAGTTTCAGGGACCTGTGAGATACCATCAAACATAGTAACATTTGCATAAAGAGTGTGCCAGAGGTGAAGAAAGAAAGAAAGGAGAATACAGAGTATTTGAAGAAATAATAGTCAAATATTTCCCTAATTTTATGACAGACATGAATCCACGCATTAAATGGGGCTCAATGAATTCCAAGAAAGATAAATAGAAAGATGTTAACAACAATACACCTTGTAGTCAAACTGTTGAGAGCAAAACACAAAGACAGAATCTTGAAAGCCGCAAGAGAGAAGTGGCTCATCACATATGATCTTGACAAGGAAGAACAAAATTGGAGGACTCACATTTCCTGACTTTAAATTTTACTATAAAGCTACAGTAATCAAAATAGTGTGGTATTGGCATAAACATAAAACCATAGACCAGGGGAATATAATAGAAAACCCAGAAATAAACTCTCTTATATATGGTCAAATGATTTTCATCAAGGGTGTCAAGGCCATTTGATGGAGAAAGTACACTTTTTTCAACAAATGGGTTCCGAGAAAACTGGATGTCTACATGCAAAGAATGAACTTGGACTCTTACATTATGTGACATACAAAAATTATCTCAAAGAAGACAAATAATGTAAAGCTAAAAATTATTAGAAGCAAATATAGGAGGAAATGTTCATGATATTGGATTTAGTAAAGATTTCTTGGAAGAAATTGGAACTGGGCTACTACCTTCTCCAGACCAAGACTACGCAGAACCAAGGAAGGAGTGAAACAAAGGTGAGTAATAATGCCACAAAATTTCCTACCATTTTAAATGTGGCTTTTTCTCTCTTTTTTTCCCCAACTTTATGACAATTTTTCTGTTTTGTTTTTATTTCAGCATATAATGAGGGTACAAATGTTTAGGTCATATGTATTGCCTTTACTCCTTTTCTCCCCCGGAGTCAGAGCTTCAAACGTGTCCATCTTCCAGATGGTGCGCATCACACTCATTATGTGTGTATATATCCATCCCCTCCTCCCCCCTCCCATCTGCCTGATGCCCGATAAATCTTATTCCCATATGTCCACTGAGGTGTTGATCACTTAATACCTATTTGCTGGTGAGTACATGTAGTGCTAATTTTTCTATTCTTGGGATACTTCACTTAGTAGAATGGGTTCCAGCTCTATCCAGGAAAATATAAGAGGTGCTAGATCACTGTTGTTTCTTATAGCTGAATAATACTCCATGGTATACATATACCACATTTTATTAATACACTCATGTATTGATGGGCACTTGGGTTGTTTCCACATCTTTGCAATTGTGAATTGTGCTGCTATAAACATTCTAGGGCAGGTGTCTTTTTTATAGAATGTCTTTTGTTCTTTTGGGTAAATGCCCAGTAATGGGATTGCTGGATCAAATGGTAGATCTACTTGTATCTCCATATTGCTTTCCACAGAGGTTGAACTAGTTTACAGTCCCACCAGCAGTGTATGAGTGTTCCTGTCTCTCCGCATCCACACCAACATTTATTGTTTTGGGACTTTTTAACAAAGGCCATTCTCACTGGAGATAAGTGATATATCATTGTGGTTTTGATTTGCATTTCCCTGATGATAGAGATGTTGAGCATTTTTTTTATATGTTTGTTAGCCATTATTCTGTCTTCTTTTTTTTTGTTTTTTTTGAGACAGAGTCTCACTTTGTTGCCCGGGCTAGAGTGCCGTGGCGTTAGCCTAGCTCACAGCAACCTCAAACTCCTGGGCTCAAGCAATCCTTCTGCCTCAGCCTCCCAAGTAGCTGGGACTACAGGCATGCGCCACCATGCCTGGCTAATTTTTTTCTATATATATTTAGTTGGCCAATTAATTTCCTTCTATTATTAGTAGAGACAGGGTCTCACTCTCGCTCAGGCTGGCCTCGAACTCCTGACCTTGAGCAATGCACCTGCCTCGGCCTCCCAGAGTGCTAGGATTACAGGTGTGAGCCACCGCGCCCGGCCTATTTTGTCTTCTTTTGAAAAGTTTCTGATTATGTCCTTTGCCAACTTTTTGATAGGGTTGTTTAATTTTTTCTTGCTGATTTCCCTGAGTTCTAAATAGATTCTAATGATCAGCCCTTTATTGGCTGTGTAGCTTGTGAAAATTTTCTCCCATTCTGTAAGTTGTCTATTTGCTCTCGTGACAGTTTCTTTGGCTGTGCAGAAGCTTTTTAGTTTGATCAGGTCCCATTTATTTATTTTTGTTGTTCCTGCGATTGCCTTTGGGGTCTTCTTCATAAACCAAACTGTTTTAATTACTATAGTCTTATAGTATAGTTTGAAGTCTGGTAAATTGATACCTCCCATTTTGTTTTTATTGCCTAGGACTGCTTTTACTATATGGGGTTCTTCTCTGATTCCATATAAGCCTAAAATTATTTTTTATATATCTGTGAAAAAGGACGATGGTAATTTAGTAGGGATTGCATTGACTCTGTAGATCACTTTTGGTAGTATAGACATTTTAACAATGTTGATTCTGCTGACCCACGAGCATGGTATGGTTTTCCAACTGTTTACATACTCTGCCATTTCCTTCCTCAGTGTTTTACAGTTCTCCATATAGAGGTCTTTTACCTCCTTAAATATATTGCTAGGTACTTTATTTTCTTTGTTGCTATTGTGAAGGGAATTGAGTCTTTGATTTGGTTCTCAGTTTGACTGTTATTGGCGTATATGAACACCTCTGATTTGTATGTATTGATTTTTTATCCTGAGACTTTACTGAATTCATTCATCAATTCAAGGAGTCTCCTGGTTGAATCCTTGGTGTTTTCTAGATATAATATCATATCATCAGCAAAGAGTGAGTGTTTGATCTCTTCTGCCCCCATTTGTACACCCTTAATTCCGCTCTCTTCTCTGATTGGTATAGTAAGGACTTCTAGCACTATGTTGAATAGAAATGGAGATAGTGGGCGACCTTGCCTTGTTCCAGTTCTAAGTGGGAATGCTTTCAATTTTTCCCCATTCAGTATGATGTTGGCTGTGGGTTTGTCATATATGGCTTGTATCATTTTTAGGTAAGCCCCATCAATGCCTATTTTGTTAAGCATTCTTATCATAAAAGAGTATTGAATTTTGTCAAATGTTTTTTTCTGTATCTATTGAGAGGATCACATGGTCTTTGATATTGCTTCTGTTTATGTGGTGAATTACGTTTTATAGATTTGTGTATGTTGACCATGACTGCATCTCTGGGATGAAGCCCAGTTGGTTGTGATGGATTATTTTCTTGATAAGCTCCTGGATTCAGTTAGCTAGGATGTTGTTGAGAATTTTTGCATCTATATTCATAAGGTATATTGGTCTGTAGTTTTTTTTCTTTGTTGCATCCTTTCCTTATTTTGGTATCAAAGTGATGTTGGCTTTATAAAATGAATTGAGTAGGATTCCATCCTTCTCAATGTTGTGGAAAAGTTTCTGCAGGATAGGCACCAGTTCTTCTTTGTAGGTTTGGTAACATTTGGGCGTGAAACCGTCTAGTCCAAGACTTGTTTTTAGGAAGATTTTTATTGCTGTTTCAGTTTTGGCACTTGAAATTGGTCTGTTCAGGAATTCTATTTCTTCCTGGTTGAGCCTAGGAGGCTGTGTGTTTCCAAAAATTTGTCCATTTCCTCCACATTTTCTAGTTTCTGTGCATAAAGGTTTTTGTAATATTCATAGATTATATCTTGTATCTCCATGGAATCAGTTATAATATCTCCTTTTTTGTTCCTGATGGAGCTTATTAGAGATTTCTCTTTTCTGCTTTTCATTAGTCTAGCCAAAGGCATGTCAATTTTGTTTAATTTTTCAAAGACCCAACTTTTTGTTTTATTAAGCTTCCGTATAGTTTCCCTGTTGTCAATTTCATTTAGTTCTGATTTCATCTTGTTAATTTCACTTCTTTGGCTGGGTTTGGGGTCTGTTTGTTCTTCTTTTTCCAGCTCTTTGAGTCAATTTATTAGGTAGTCTATTTGTGATCTTTCTGACTTTTGGATATAGGCATTTATGGAAATAAACTTTCCTCTCAGGACTGCTTTAGCTATGTCCCACAGAATTTGATAACTTGTGTCTCCATTGTCATTAAGTTCAAATAGTCTTTGGATTTCCATCTTGATTTTCTTGTTTATGAAGTAATCGCTCAGCAGAAGGTTGTTTAGTTTCCATGACTTTGTGTAGAAATGAAAGTTTCTGTAATGGTTGGTTTCCACTTTTATTTCACTGTGATCTGAAAAGATACATGGTATAATTTCAATTTTTTAAAAATTTTTGAGGTATGCTTTGTGTCCTAGGATATGGTCAATCTTAGAGAATGTCCCATGAGCTGATGAGAAGAACATATTCAGTGGTTTTGGGGTTGAATGTCCTATAAATATCAGTCTGGCCCATTTGTTCTAGAATTCTGTTTAAGTCCATTATTTCTTTGTTAATTTTCTGTTTGTAGGATCTGTCCTGTGCTGTCAGCGGGGTGTTGAAGTCTCCAGCTATTATGGTGTTGTTGCTTTACCAATTTGTGTAGATCAAGTAAATGAATCTGGGTTCACCTAAGTTGGGTACATACATATTTAGAATTGTTATGTCTTGTTGAACTGTACCCTTTACCATTATATAGTGACCTTTTTTTGTCTTTCATTACATTTGTCAATTTAAAAACTAAGTTATCTGAAACCAAAACCATCACGCCAGCATTCTTTTGGCTTCTGTTTGCTTGAAATACTGTTTCCCCCTTTACCCTTAGTATAAATGCATCCTTGAATGGTAGATGTGTTTCCTGAAAACAGCAGATACTTAGCTTGTATTTTTTTTTTCTCCATTTGGCCAGCCTATGTCTCTTGAGTGGGGAGTTCAAGCCGTTCACATTTATTGAGAGAACTGATAGGTGGGGCAGAATTCTGTTCATTCTGCTGGGTTTAACTTCATTGCTTTGTTTTCTCTCTTGAGCCATTGTGGTATCTGGCCTTTGATCTTTAGCTTTTGAGTAGATTTACCTTCGTGAGTGTTTATTGTTCTGATCCTTGTGTAACAGTGTTTGGAGTACTTTTTGGAGGGCTGGTCTTCTCTCAGTGAATTCCCTCAGTCTTTGCTTATATGAGAATGTCTTTATTTCTCCTTTGTATACAAAACTTAGTTTTGCAGGGTCCAAGATTCTAGGCTGGGCATTATTCTGTTTCAGAAGAGTGAGAATGGGTCCCCAGGCTCTCCTTGCTTGTAAGGTTTCAGTAGAGAAGTCTGGCATTATTTGGATTGGCTTTTCTTTGGATGTTACTTGCTTCTTCCACTTTACAGTACCTAGAAGGTCCTCTTTAGTTGATATTTTGGTCAGTCTGATGACTGCATGTCGTGGTGTCTTCCTGTTTACATTGAATCTCACAGGGGTCCTTTGAGCTTCTTGTACTTGGATATCTGGGTTTTCGGCAAGGCCTGGGAAATTTTCCTCTATTATATCTTCAAATAGCTTATCCAACCCTTGTGTGTTTTCTTCTTTCCCTTCAGGAATCCCCATAACCCTCACGTTAGGTTTCTTCACATAATCCCTTGTGCTAGCTCTTTTCTCTTATTTCTCTGCTCTTTGTGACTGATTTATTTAATTGGAAGGTGTTATCTTCAATCTCTGAGATTCTTTCTTCTGTTTGATCTACCCTGTTCTTGAGGCTTTCCACTGTGTTTTGTAGTTCCCTGAATAGATTGTTCATTTCCAGGAGTTCGGTTTGATTTTTCTTTAATATTTCAATTTCTTTAGTGAATTTTTCTCCCAGGTGCTGGATTTTTTTTTTATGGTTTCTTTGTGTTGGTTATCCATTTATTCTTGCATGTCATTGATTTTTCTTACAATCCATGTTCGAAATTCTTCTTCTGTCATTTTAGTGTTCTGACTTTGGTTGATGTCCATTTCTAGAGAGCTGGTATTCATCTTTCAGGGTGTGCTTTCCATTTGATTCTTCATACTTCCAGAGTTCTTTCGTTGATTCTGTCCCATCTGGATCAGTTATTGCTTTTTATCTTTAGATTTTCATTTGGATAATGACATGCCCTGTTTAGTCTCTGAGCCAGTAGGTGGTGTTCATGGGTGAGATTCGACCACACCCTGTATGATGAGTCAGTAGATGCTGTGAAAGGGTGTCCAGAATGACCTCCCTATCAGTAGGTGGCGCTTGCTGGGAGGAGTAGGCTACAGTGTTGTTTTTGCATCCTGTAACCAACTCTTGTTCCTATGGAGATGCACTCTTGTGCCTCATGCGGTGGGTGGGGCCATGGAACTTCCAGGTGTGTCCTTATTCTCCACCTCAATGGAGGCAGGTCTGGGAGTGAGTCTGGGTAGAGTTGGGTTGCGTAAGCCTGCCCTCAAGCACCACAAATGCTGTTAGCAGGGTTCAGAGGTCTGTTGTCTGTTTCTGGGCAAAGCTGTCAGGGAGGGGCTGGAATGGCCCCTCTCAGCCTAGAAGTCTGCGTGTGGAGGTTCTGCTGTCTGAGACCTGCAGTCTGGAGCAGGCCTTGCTCCTTTCCACCCTCCCCCACTCCACAGCTTCTCCTCAGCCTCTGCCAGCTGACAGGACCTCACGCCAGCAGGTCTCCCCTGGCTATGATGCTGGCTGGGAGGTTCCCTGCCCAGGATCACAGCCTGGGCTGGGCACATGGCTCTCCCATGGGAGGAGGGTTGTCCCTCAAGCACGCTGATCTGCCCCTGAAGGCACACACACCTTAGTAGGCTCATTCACAAATACCCCTTCGTTGTCCTGAGGCAATGCAATCAAGACCTGGGTGTATGGGATCTTGTCTGCAGGTCTGACCCCTGGGCCCTGGAATTCAATCCCTGACCCTACCAGGGAGAGGAATGTGGGTCCTAAGTCACCCACAGGGTGCTGAAGCTGGATTGATGTCTCTCCACCTCAGGATCTGCTCTGTTCTCATGGAGTCACCAGGCTAGCAGCACCTGGGAGGGCTGGTGGGTAGGGAGCACACAGTCTGAGTACTCCTCAGTCTGCTGTATGGCCCCAAAAGGAAAGGTCCCATTTCCTGGAGATGCCTCTGGGTAGTGGCTAAATTGTCTCTCTCGGCAGCTGAGAGGGAACGGGGAGGGGAGAATGAAGCAATATGGCGCCTGATGATCAGCTCGGGTCTGTGCATGGGGAAGTGCCCCAGGGAAGCTGGGAGCCTGGTGCCCCGTCCGCAAGAGGCTGACCGCTCACTGGCGGCAGCTGTCTCTGGGCTGGTGTTAGCAGGTCTCTCCAACCACCGTGAGCTGACCAGCAGTCTGAGATGCAAGGGAGAAGAAAGTTAACCGCTCCACCTACCCTTGTCACTGGTCTCTAAGCCTCTCGGGGGACTTTCTCCTTCAGTTCTCCTCCACAACTTCTTCCTATGGAGTCTCCTGTAGTCTCAGGTACCCTTCCTTCTGACCCTCGTCCGATGTATGTTTGTCTGCTTGTTTATTTTTTTCACTTTCTTCTAAAATCTGTCTTTTTTGCGGAGACACTCTGGCTGGTGGTTTTTCTCATCTGCCATCTTGTATCCCCTCCCTTTATCCAAAAAAATGTGGCTTTTTCTTGATAAGACTTTTGCTACGTTGTTGTAGCCTTCTGACTATTTTCCAGAGCTCCTATAAAGTTATTTTTTTCTAGTCTCCAGCTGTTATTTTAAGTGTTTCCATGGAAGAAATCTGGGTCTGGAAATCCCTAGTCTGCCATTTGCTGATGTTAGACTAGGAATACATATATATATATATATATATATATATATATATATATATATATATATTAGCATTTATTAAACCTTTTTACTTATGTTACTGCTCTTTTAAAAAAAATTAAAATTTCAGCATGTTATGGGGGTACAAATGTTTTAATTACGTATCTTGTAACCAGGGTCAGAGTTTCAAGCATGTCCATACCCTGGATGATGTGCATTGTACCTATTAGGTGTGTATATACCCATTCCTCCTACCCCTTCCATCTGCCCAATACCCAATGAATGCTTTTACTATATGTGCACTTAAATATTGATCAGTTAATACCAATTTGATTGTGAGTACATGTGGTGCTTGTTTTTCCCTTCTTTTGATATTTCAATAAGTAGAATGGGCTCCAGCCCTATCCAGGATAATACAAGAGGTGCTAGATCACCATTGCTTTCTGTGGCTGAGTAGAACTCCATGGTATAAATACACCACATTTTATTAATCCACACATGTATTGATGGGCACTTGAGTGGTTTCCACATCTTTGCAGTTGTGAATTGTGCTGCTATAAACCTTCAAGTGCAAATGTCTTTTTTATAGAGTGTCTTTTGTTGTTTTGGGTAGATGCCCAGTAGTGGGATTTCTGGATCAAATGGTAGTTCCACTTGTAGCTCTTTGAGGTTTCTCCATATGATTTTCCTCTGAGGTTGTACTAGTTTGCAGTCCCACCAGCAGTGTAGGAGTGTTCCTGTCCCTCCATATCCATGCCAAAATTTATTGTTTTGGGACTTTTTGATGAATGCCATTCTTATTGGAGATAAGTGATATCTCATTGTGGTTTTGATTTGCATTTCCCTGATGATTAGAGATGTTGAGCATTTTTTGATATGTTTGTTGGCCATTATTCTATCTTCTTTTGAAAAGTTTCTGTTCATGTCCTTTGCCCACCTTTTGATAGAGTTGTTTGATTTTTTCTTGCTGATTTTCCTGAGTTCTAAATAGATTCTAGTTATCAGCCCTTTATTGATTGTGTAACATGTGAATATTTTCTCCCATTCTGTAAGTTGTCTGTTTGCTCTCGTGATAGTTTCCTTGTCTGTGCAGAAGCTTTTTAATTTGATAAGGTCCCATTTATTTATGTTGTTGCTGTGATTGCCTGTGGGATCTTCTTCATAAATTCTTTGCCTAGGCCAATGTCTATAAGAGTTTTCCCAACATTTTCTTCTAGAGTTCTTATTGTTTCATGTGTTAGGTTTAAATCTGTTATCCACTGTGAGTTGATTTTTGTGAGAGCTCAAAGGTGGGGATCATGTTTCTGTCTTCTACATGTGCCTATCCAATTTTCCCAGCACCATTTATTGAATAAGGATTCTTTTCCCCAGTGTATGTTTTTGTCTGCTTTGTCAAAGATCAGATAGCTATATGAAGATTGTTTTATATCTGGGTTCTCAGTTGTGGTCCATTGGTTTATGTCTCTGTACTTGTGCCAGTACCATATGGTTTTAGTTGCTATAGCCTTGTAGTATAGCTTGAATTTTGGTAAATCGATGCCTCTCAATTTTTTTTTTTTGCTTTAGATTGCTTTTGCTATACAAGATCTTCTCTCATTTCATACGAAGTGTAGAATTACTTTTTCTAGATCTGCAAAAAATGATGTTGATATTTTAATAGGGATTGCATTGAATCCATAGGTCACTTTGAGTATTATAGACATTTTAACAATGTTGATTTTGCCATCCCATGAGCATGGTATGGTTTTCTACCTGTTTACATCCTTTGCTATTTCCTTCCTCAGTGTTTCATAGTCCTCCCTGTAGAGGTCTCTTACATCCTTATTTTAAAATATTCCTAAATATTTTATTTTATTTGTTGCTATTTTGAAGAGTATTGAGTCTGATTTAGTTCTCAGTTTGACTGTTGTTGGCATATAGGAATGTTACTGATTTATGTGCATTGATTTTATAACCTGAGACTTTGCTGAATTTGTTTATCAATTCCAGTAGTCTCATGGCAGAATCTTTGGGGGTTTTCTAGATATAAGATCATATCAGCAAAGAGTGATACTTTGGCCTCTTCTGCACCCAGAATGCAGTATGGGTGCCCTTGTATGCCCTTGCTTTATGTATGTATGTATGTATGCTGTATGCCCTTGCTTTGCTTCTCTTGTCTGATTGCTCTGGCTAGGACTTCCAGCACTAAGTTGAATAGAAGTGATGATAGAGGGCAACCTTGTCTGGTTCTAGTTCTCAATGGGAATGCTTTCAATTTTTCCCCATTCAGTATGATGTGTGCTGTGGGTTTGTCATATATGGCTTGTATAATTTTTAGGTAACTTTCATCTAAGCTTATTTTGTTAAGCATTCTTATCATAAAAGGGTGTTTATTTTTGTCAAATGCTTTTTCTGCTTCTATTGAGAGGATCATATGGTCTTTGTTTTTGCTTCTATTTATGTGGTGAATTACATTTGTAGATTTGTGTGTGTCGAACCATCCCCGTATCTCTGAGATGGAGCCCACTTGGTTGTGATGGATTATTTTTTTGATACCACCTCAATGCCATTTGTT